>SKCR01034766.1:0-86312 GCA_019454045.1 Zanthoxylum bungeanum | reverse complement strand
GTTGTAAAATTGTAAAAATTATTTTGGGATTGATTTGAAATCAGTTAAATATGTATTTAAATATTTAAAGAGCAAAATGATTAAATTGCAAAACTTTCAGATAAAAATTCAGTTTTTTATTTATTGAGTAATTAGAATAAATTGGTTTATTTTAATTGCCCAAGAAAAATATTTATCGGAAATTATTTCGAAGTGAAAATAGTGAAAACGGTGAAAAACGGCGATATCGGGTAACAGCTGCCCAAACAGTGAACTGGGCACTGTTCGGGTAGCCGACTAACTAATCAAATATTTTTGGGACTGACCTGGGCAGTCCCCATGTACATTGATCGGTCGGTTCGGCCGGAAACGCGCTTTATGCTATTTTGCGGAAAAATATTTTCGCAAAAATTTCGCGGTGTTTCTATATTATTTATGTCGTTATATGATATCGAATAAATATGTTTATGTGAAATATGAATGAATTATTAATATTGGATATTAAATAATTTATTTCTAAGTTTAAAATTTTAAACTACGATTTCGCCCGAACAGCGCTTCTTTCGCTGCGCCTCCCTGTTTTGACCCCAACACTATTGTTTGCACCACAATGTAATGGGACATGCCACGAGTGGATGCAGGGACCTGCGGGAGCAGGTGGAAGACTTGGTAGAAAACAACTATCTGAGCGAGTACATAGACCAAGTGGCTGCGGAGGCCGACCATCGCTGATAGCGAATGCCTTCGGGTTGGGTATTTGGGATGCTGAGTGTAGGCACTGCATTTTTGCATATAAGCCCGATGCTGAATCTCGTATGGAGACAAAATCTCTTTAGTTATGAAAGCCGCGTGAAACGGACGTTGGAAGGGTAAAGTTGGAAAATAGAATTTTTGTTGGATTTACTTCAGTTGTTTGGCTTCAATTGCTCGTTGGACCTCCGTTTTAAAACACATCCTTAGCCCAAACCTCCGCAAGACACACACCAAGCCCATCTCACCCAAGCTCATTAAATCACATCCAATAATAATTAAAACATTTAAAACACATATCACAAATTAAATCAAATCAAATTAAATTAAATCCAATTAAATTAAATTAAATCACCTTCCTACTTTAAATAAATCACATGCCTAAATTAAATAAATCTAAATAATTCACCTTCCTAAATAAACCAAATCATATCCTTAACTAAAGAAGAATAAATCAAATTAAATCAAATCACTTCCCTAATTAAAAGATTTTTCCTTATCACACACTAATTAAAAATATCTCTCATAAATTACACAAATCCTTCTCCTCCCCAAACAAGGACAACCCATCCATTTGCCTGTAAAAAAGAACCCTTAACCTCACTTTTCGAAACCTAACTCATTCGCGCATAATTCACACAAAGAAAATTCCCTTCATTGCCGTCCACACGTAGCCACCGGCCTCTTCTCACGCCACCTAAAACCCACTCATACCTTGCCTCACATCATTGCCTCCGCGTAACAAGCACATCTCACGCCCATTAACCTCCACGCCTATACCCTGCTCACGCCTCACGAAAATCGCCAAACCACGCACGTTCACGCCACTAACCAAACTGTTGACTTCAACAAACCAATAGCCACAGCTTTCAAGCCAATAGCCTCCACGACACCTGCCCCTCACAAAGCCAACTTCACGCACAACTTGCATACACTATGCATTAGCCTGCCTCCACGTACATCACACGTCCCCTCTCTTCATTCAACAAGCCAAAAGCCCACACATTGCCGCACCTAACTCCCCCATAAATCCCAAAAACTGTCCTGAAACAGCTCGGGAACAAAGCCCACAGTCAAGATAGTCAGGGAACAAAACCCATTCTCTACAACAGTTCGGGAACAAAGCCCAGGGTAATAAAGCCCTATCTTAACACAGTTCGGGAATAAAGCCCAGGGGAATAAAACCCTATCTTAACACAGTTCGGAATAAAGCCCAGGGGAATAAAGCCATATCTTAACACAGTTCGGGAATAAAGCCCATTCTCAACTCAAATCGGGAACAAGACCCACGGGAACAAGACCCACAATTCAGGGAACGAGACCCTCAACTCACATCGGGAACAAGACCCACAATTCAGTATCAGTATCAGTTTTGTCGGGTATGACACTCTGAGGGCGAGGCCCACATCATCATCAGTATCAGTTTTGCCAGGTACGACACTCCGGGTATGGAGACAACAAATCAGTTTTGCCAGGTACGACACTCCGGGTATGGAGATATCAGATCAGTTTTGCCAGGTACGGCACTCCGGGTATGTAGATATCAAATTAGCTCTGCCAGGTACGACACTCCGGTTATGGAGACATCAGATCAGTTTTGCTATGTACGGTACTTCGGGTATAGAGATATCAGATCAGCTCTGCCAGGTACGGCACTCCAGGTATGGAGATACCATATCAGTTCAACCAGGTACGGCATTCAGACCACTGCGACACCCTAGATACGAGTTAGCATGCCAGGTACGGCATGAGGACTATTGTGGACTACTGCGACACCCTAGGTACGGGGTTAGCATTCAGACAGCTATGGCACTCTAGGTACGGTGACGCAACTGCGACACCCTAGGTACGGGGTTAGTACGCCAGGTACGATATCCAGACCACTGTGACACCCTAGGTACGACATGTGGACTACTGCGACACCCTAGGTACGGGGTTAGCATTCAGACAACTGCGGCACTCTAGGTACGGAGACGCAACTGCGACACCCTAGGTACGAGGTTAGCACACCAGGTACGACATTCAGACCACTGCGACATCCTAGGTACGGGGTTAGCGCCAGGTATAGCATGTGGACTACTGCGACACCCTAGGTACGGGGTTAGCATTCAGACAACTGCGGCACTCTAGGTACGGAGACGCAACTGTGACACCCTAGGTACGTGGTTAGCACGCCAGGTACGGCATCCTGACCACTGCGACACCCTATGTACGGGGTTAGCACGTCTGGTACGGCATGTGGACTATTGTGGACTACTGCGACACCCTAGGTACGGGGTTAGCATTCAGACAATTGCGGCACTCCAGGTACGGAGACGTAACTGTGACCCCTAGGTACGTGGTTAGCACACTAGGTATGACATTCAGACCACTGCGACACCCTAGGTACGGGGTTAGCACGCCAGGTACGGCATGTTGACTATTGTGGACTACTGCGACACCCTAGGTACGGGGTTAGCACGCCAGGTACGACACAACAACAACATCATCACTGCGGCACTCTAGGTACGGAGACGCAACCGCGACACCCTAGGTACGAGGTTTAACATCATCAAATTCAAATCAGATCAAAATGGAATGTCAAGTGGCAGCTGGTGAGACAGGTAAGTGAAAATGCATTGCACGTACTTTGATGGGATTGTCATTGTCACACACTGCACAAGTCCCATCAAAGTGGAGGCGACTGTAGGAACTGCATTTTTGCATATAAGCCCGATGATGAGTCTCGTATGGAGACACTATCTCTTTAGTTATGAAAGCCGCGGGAAACGGACGTTGGAAGGGTAAAGTTGGAAAATAGAATTTTTGTTGGATTTACTTCAGTTGTTTGGCTTCAGTTGCTCGTTGGACCTCCGTTTTAAAACACATCCTTAGCCCAAACCTCCGCAAGACACACACCAAGCCCATCTCACCCAAGCCCATTAATCACATAATAATAATTAAAACATTTAAAACACATGTCACGAATTAAATCAAATCAAATTAAATTAAATCCAATTAAATTAAATTAAATCACCTTCCTAATTTAAATAATGAGCTTTCATTACGATCAACTTTTGAACTTGATTGAGCTTTCATTATGAATTGTTCATAAATTGTGCAAATGATTTGCGCAGCAAAAGCAAAATGAGCGTACTAAAGGTTTGACCTTTATAGTATGACAGTGAGAAATGTTAAATTATTAAAATAAAAATGTATTACAACATAAAAATTTAAGCTCTTATTTAAATAAGAAATTTAAATAGTAGTCGTCCATAAAATCTAAATAATTTTTTGAATTTCGAGACTATTATTATTTATTTTAAAATATATGTTCAATTCACAAAAATGCGGACCATGTGTTAATATTACATAAATGTGAACCTTTGGATATACTTATGAGTACAGTTCTAAACTTTATATAGTTTTGTTGATATATTAAACATTCGATATTGATTGATAATTTCCCCCTTTGAACGACTTGTGTCTTGTGACTGTTGACAGCTGTCCTGTGTTAGCTTGAACCAGCTGGAGACTGAGCTTCCTCCTCAAGTCACGAGCTTTGTGCGCGTAGCATTTTCAGTAACCGCGCGCGCGTCACGTCAGCTCACGTGCTTACGTGACCTAGGATACCACCTATTTCCTAATCCTCTGGTGCCCATTTGCTGACCGCCAGCTGGACCATCCCACGCGCTTTCCCATACTATTTTATCCAGCCTGTCTTAAATAAGCCTGTTCATTTCTATTTCCACAGACGAGGGTTCTTTCGGTATTTCCGATTTAATGCAATTTTCATTACCGAAAAAAGAGTTTGTTTGGCTCTCACGCTCCGCATTACTCCGTATTACGTGAGTTGTGATTTTTGCGTGTAATAAACGCGCGTGGGATTGATATTTGCTTTTTTTTTTTCATTTTTTTTTTTGATAAAAGAACACGCTTGCGTTGAAACTCGAAACTCGTAAATGGCGAAGCTAACACCTTCTCATTACACTGCCCTTGTCTCCTTCTAAGCAGGTTCCATTGCTTTCGCTTAAATAATTAACTGGTTTACACTTCATAAATTTTAAGTAGTGAGCTGTTTTACACTAAAAATTTAGTAGCAATATTAGATATATAAAATTTAATATATTAAAAGTTTTCAAATATTTTCATATTTAAAATAAATTTCAAGTGTAAAATTACAATATCCCTTCAACCAAAAAGAAAAGCGCTTCTTGCCCCTATATATATATATATGTGTATGCCTTCTCCTGTCTTATCAGCTCAATACACAAAACACATCAAGACAAAGCAATCTCAGCTTAGTAAAAAAAAAAAATCTCTTGAAATCTTCAAATGGATTATTTTGTTCATAAAAATCTCTTAAAGCTACTGTTCGTGATCTCTCTAATTCAAATCTCTATAGCTGCAAGAAACCTTAATGATGTAGCAGCACAAGAACAGCAGCTCTTGGAATACCACAATGGGGCTCTTCTTTTAGGCAAAATTTCAATCAACCTCATCTGGTATGGCAAATTCAAGCCTTCCCAGAAAGCCATTGTTTCAGATTTCATCACCTCTCTGTCCTCCTCATCATCATCAACAACAAAAACCATCCAACCATCGGTCGCCACGTGGTGGAAGACAACCGAGAAATACTACCACCTCGCCTCCAAAAAATCGACCCTTTCCTTCTCTTTGGGAAAGCAAATTCCTGACGAGACCTACTCGCTTGGCAAGTCACTCAAAAGCAGCGACCTTGTAAAGCTGGCCTCAATGGGTGCCCAAAAAGACGCCATTAATGTTGTATTAACAGCACCTGATGTAGCCGTTGAAGGGTTTTGCATGAGCCGATGTGGGACCCACGGTCAGCTTTGGGTTCCATTAAGAGTGGCCGCAAGGGCAAGAACTATTACTACAAGTTTGCTTACATCTGGGTTGGTAACTCGGAGACTCAGTGCCCAGGTCAATGTGCCTGGCCATTTCACCAGCCCATTTACGGACCACAGAGCCAGCCATTGGTGGCACCAAACAATGACGTGGGTCTTGATGGAATTGTGATCAACTTGGCTAGCCTTTTGGCTGGGACTGCAACCAACCCATTTGGAAATGGATACTTTCAGGGTCCGAAAGAGGCTCCATTAGAGGCTGCTTCAGCTTGTCCTGGAGTTTATGGGAAAGGAGCTTATCCTGGGTACGCGGGAGACTTGTTAGTTGACTCAACAACTGGTGCTAGCTACAATGCATATGGGGCTAATGGCAGAAAGTTTTTGATTCCTGCTCTGTATGATCTTGCTACATCATCTTGTTCAACTTTGGTCTAAAATGGGATCAGAATTATTAGGATTATAGATCTAGAGTAATAATTCTTTAATTTGTCATTTGTTTTTCTCCTAATGATTAATATTTTAGATGAGTGATAAGTGAAAGGAGAGAGCACATTTTTTATATTTTGTGTATTTAAAACTTTCATATTTTTTTTAAAAATATTATAATTTTAAATATATAAAAAGACAAAATTTATCCTTCCTTAATTTTTTTGTGTATTATCAATTTTCATAAATAAATAGCAAACTATGCTTCGGCTTGTTTTTCATAGATGATGATTGTTTCAGATTGGGCTTTTATGATAGATTTTTTTTAAAAAAAAAATGTAAAATGGTGAATAAAATTATTAAGAGCATAATACTCTTATTTAATAAATAATGTTTATCAATATTTTATCATTTTTTTTAAATATTTTAAAAAAAATCCTTAATCATCCCCCATCATATCAAGCTGGGGACTCTCCTGGTAGTTAAAAACAATTCCCCGCATGAAAAATGCATGGTATAAGACTTAATAATATAAAAAGATCTGTGCACTATGTTTTCTTTATAATCGGTAGGAAAAATTCCCTTCGAAAATCTGTTCTGGTACAAAAGGAATTAGGACACGGGCCTCAACATTCCACCTAGATGCTCTGAGAAATCAAGAAAAATCAATAAATCAATTAAACTGTACAGATATCCAAATGAAACTTAGAGCTCTCACAGTCTTCATATCCAGTGTGCATGTCTATTACGTCATTAAATGCTTTGAGAATGTTTAATTTTAGGAAATAATGATAGGAAAATTTTCATATAGAAAACTATTAAAGTAATGAACCTTAGCCTCGAATTCAAATATGTAGTAGTTTAATGTAGGGGGGGGTGCGGTTCGGTTTTTGCTAAAAACCGAACCAAATCATATTTTACGGTCCGGTTTTTTTACCTCTCAAACCAAACCATTAAATAACGGTTTGGTTCGGATTGAAAATTTTTTAAATCAGCGGTTTACGGATTGGTTTGGTTCAGTTTACATATTATTCTACTTAAAAAAAAATTCATCCACTTTAGTGAAGACAAAAAAAAAAAACTAGTCTAGCGAACAAATAGTATGAAGTGTTACGGTGTAAGCTGACTCCAGAGAACATATGCACTCAATAGAGGATTGAAAAATGAGGCACAATTAATTCTTGTATTTTTTAAAAATTATCTCGAATAATGATGTTATCATCATTCTAATTAAGAGACAAATCCAACAGCTTACTTTCAAGAATAAACCAAAACAAAAAATTTAAGAATAAAATTATTAACAAATAAATTTAAGAATAAAATTATTAACAAAAAAATATATTAACAAAAAAATTAAGAATAAAAGTATTAACATATTAATAAAAAGAAAACATAAAGTAAAATTAAAAGAAAAATGCAAATTTTTTTTATAAAAATATATAACTTTTTAATTATAACGGTTCGGTTCGGTTTAACAGGTGCGGTTCGGTTTAGCATATGAACCGAACCGTGTAAACCGTTTGGGGTGGGCCAATCCGAACCGCAAACCAAACCGTTAGAAAAAAAAACCGTAAATTCGGTCCGATTTGGTTCGGTTTGCGGTTTGGTTCGGTTCGGTGGCTTTTTTGCCCACCCCTAGTTTAATGTATTATTTTATATAATTTAAATTATTATTTTTTTTTTTGTAGTGTCATCAATAGTCCAGTGTGGGTATTATATGATGAAATACAGGGTTGGCATTTTTGGGTTCAAGTCTAGTTTGAGAATTTTCCATCGGGAGTTGGAAATTCAGGTAATGGAATTTTATTCCCAACAACTCCTGAACTATTTAAATAGCATAATACATGTATTAAATGATTAATTTTAATAACCATTTTATCAATTTTTAAATACTCATATCAATTTTCTTAATTTTTTTTTTTTTAAAAAAAAGCCTTAATCATCCCTATCAAGATGGGGACTCTCTTATTAATTAAAAACAATTATTTTCCTTGAAAATACATTGTATAGATAAGGTTAGAAGATCTAATAATACATCATCATGAGCGGCGAAAAAAAAGCCTTAATCATCCCTATCAAGATGGGGACTCTCTTATTAGTTAAAAACAATTATTTTCCTTGAAAATGCATTGTATAGATAAGGTTAGAAGATCTAATAATACATCATCATGAGTGACCGGCATAAACACACACGTATAACGCAAGCGCACGTATCGTTCAAGTAGTATAAAAATATCGATCCCACGAGGACTTAATTCCTACTATTGTTATTAATTATTGATACTATTTATTTACAAATATCTAATTAAATGGAGAAGAGAATGATTGTTTGATTGGTTGAATGTGGTTTTGCACAATAAATAAAAAGATAAAAGAAATTACTAAAGAAAATAACAAAAGACACAAAGATCTAGGGTTGTGAATCATTCTAATATCATTTTAAAGATGAAGTGGTTATTTTATGTTTGTGTAATAAATCAGTTTACTAACCTGGAACACTAAATTATGCAAAAGCCTCTGTCGATGGTCAGACGCAAATACCCAGTTTAACCAATTGAACCATATGTCTATGTCAACCAAATTATCTGGATTCATTAAGTTTAAGTTCCAATTATGGCTACCCCCGCCCGACAGGTATATTCCTATCCTGTAAGGAAATCTATTAAAGGGTTATCTATCCTCAATGAAGATCGTGGGCTATTAAGTATAAGGCTGAAACCTAAAATCCCTATGTCTAGTTCATTTTAGATTTACCATATCAATCTTATTGGTGATCAGACAACAAGAAGCATTAAGCTTAAGACTTTAATAAGTAAACCTTTAAATTACCCAAACTATAAAATAATCCTTATAAACGGTGATATTAAAAGTCATCACAACCCCAGATAACTAACACATAACTAGGGCTAGTAAATACATAAAAGTAAAAGACATAAAGTAAAAGCTGAGAAGTAAATTATAATAAAATGCTAAGGTAAAAGGAATTACTTTTACTACTACTAATTTAGATATCTCCCATAAAATAATATATAACTTGTGATAATATTACCAACCGACCAATCTGGCGGTATCTGATTAAGTCAAATTAAGTCCAACCAGCCATAAAGGCGGAACCAAAATTAAATTACCAACCGACCAATCTGGCGGTATCCTTGATTAGTCAGGTTTAAACCAGATTAAAATTAAATTACCAACCGACTAATATAGCGGTATCCTTTTTAAGTCAGTATTTTAAATAGTGAATATATTATTTTTAAAGGACATTAATCTAAATAGTAACAGTAAAAGAATTACCTTTCACCCTAGTTGGGGAAGTTACCTATTCATGGTGAATAGTAAAAATATAAAAAGTAAAAAGTAAAAATTAAATTACTATTATTACAAAATGTAATTAAAATTATTTACAAAACTAAAAATTAAAAATAAAAAAAAAAACTAAAAAACTAAAGAATCTAGAGAGAGAAACTCTCTCTTTAGAAAGAATTTAAGAGATAGGAATGTGTCATGAATTCTGAAATCTCGAGCTCAATTTATAGGCGCGGATAAGCTTCCAGCGTCGCGACGCCAGGTCCCTCAGCGTCGCGACGCCAGTCTTCTGTCGACGTGGCACGCTGGTTCGCTGGTTTGAAGATTCTGGATAAGCTGATAAGGTGACACGTGGCAGAGTGGTTGGCCTTCAATTATTGTGACACGTGGCGGCTTCTGATTGGTCGCTGAGATTCTTATCCGCCACATGTCAGATAAGGATAGGATATCCAATAATTGATGCTGACGTGGCGGTGACGAGGCGGTGATGTGGCGACACGTGGGAAAGAGACTGTCGGCACCGTAGAATTGCGACACATGTCACTTCCTGATTGGCTTACGATGACGTGGCGGTGAGGTGGCAATGTTGACTTGCTGACTTGGCTGATGACATGGAATGACACGTGGAACACGTGGCGATGATGACTGTCGGCACCGTAGGATGCTGACACGTGGCACGGCGTATTTTAGCAGATCGGCTGTGATGGTGACACGTGGTACGGCGCATTTTAGCAAAGTCAAACTTTTCTCAGATTCTGATTTGTGGACCCGGTGCACGTTAGCACTGTTCGGCGCATTTTAGACGTCGCGACGCGGAAGGCTTGGCGGCGCGATGCGCTAAAGACCAAAATATCCCTGTTGACGCATTTTTGTCCGTTTTTGCCCCAAATTGCCTCCAATGCTTTCCAAACTTTATTTATCTGCAAAATAACACAAAATACATTCAAAACGTTCACAAAACTCGAGAAACTATACTAAATATTAGGTCAAATGAGTGGGAATAAGTGATATAAATATCACTCATCACACCCCCAAACCTAACATTTTGCTAGTCCTCGAGCAAAACATAAAATAAAATAACATGAAAATAAAATTAACTAAGCCACTTTTGTAGGGATCACGGTTGCATTTAGCGTATGCAACAAGCCTTTAAACCCATAGGTGTCACTAGTGGACGAGTTGTAGTCTCGTGAGGGTTTACAACAATGATACCCTCAAACATTTTACAAAAGTAAAAAGTTAGTAAAAACTAATGCACACAAAAGCAAAAAGACAAGAGAAAAGAGAATAAAGATGTTAGTGACTAATCAGGTGAAACTTCTACTCCAAGTTACTAGTTGTTTTGTTTCATTTTAAATTACCGAATAAATAAATTCTCCGATTATATTTACCATTCTCCATATACACAACCAACAAAATATTAAACAACTCATTTTTGCCCACAACAGTCATAAGTGCAGTTGATAAGAGAGTAATATTTTTGTCCTAAAGTTTTATCAGAATTCACACCTTTTTGCAGCAATGGAATAATTTTTCTGATTTTTCTGATTTTTTCTTTGATTTTTCTCTATTTTATTTTTTATTTATATACAATATCTTCCATCTATGTAACGAGTGTTAGGTCGGTGACTCCCAAACCAGTTGGTTTTAGGGCACCAGGTGTTAAGACACCCCTACGAACTTAATTACTCAGACTTCAGATATATATATTTTTGCAGCATCTTCGATCCATGTAACGAGCTTTGGGCCAGTGACTCCCAAACCAGTTGGCTTTAGGGCACTAGGTGTTAAAACACCCTTACAGACTTAATAACTCGGATCTTAGATACTTTATTTTTGTAAATCAGAATTTTTTTTTTTTTACTCCATTGCTTTTTGAGATGCTTCCTCCAATTAAACTAGAGCACTGAATATTACAAACTTTTCAATTTTAGCTCATGTCTGTATGTTACTATATATGTTGATAATATTTGCTAACTGAACATATGAGATCCATTTTAGTCCGTTTTAAGGAGAATTCACAAATTAAATAATTCAAATAAAATAAACAAAAATTAACTTGTTTCGAAAATAGGCTTGAGATACGTATCAGGAGTGGAAACTCCTTACTCAGCTATCTCTTACCAATTTCACCATTTTAGTCAAAATAAAAACACAAAAACACAAAATATTTTTGTAATTTTTGAAAATTTTTAATTTTTTTTTTTGTATTTTTCGAAAAATTTTGGACTAAAAATAAAAAATAACATACAAACTAAAAACAAGGTACTAATCAACTAATTCCCTCCCCCAAACCTAAATGAGACATTGTCCCCAATGTCTTAAACTGTAAAAGAAGGTCGTACCTGGTTAGCTGAAAATTTACAGGAAATTAAAGGTTAAGATCCAGATTAATTCGACGCCTCTTACCACGATCGTCCTCGGACCAATTTATCTTTGAAAAGATAGGATCAACTCGTGGTTCATAGGCTATGAGTTGGTCTATTAGATCCGGAGCAGTTCTGGCAGTGAAGAGGAGTTCTTTCATAGGTTTTGACACGAACCCATTTCTTCGGGCATCATCAAGAAACACACAAAGAAATCATAAAATACATCAACAATAAACAGTCCAAGCGGTTTCTGATGTATGTTCAGGTTCGCCCAAGATAGAACTATAAAAATTTCCTCCAATGTACTCAAGCCACCTGGCAAAGCGATAAAAGCATCAGCACGATTAATCATTTCTACCAGTCGTTCAGACATACCTGGCACGATCAGTTCCTCTCCGTTTGATGATCCAATAAGATTTGCCTCTACCAAGGGTTTTGGGATGATTCCCAAAACATGACTGCCTCCTTCCTGTAAAGCCTTTGAAACGATCCCCATAAGTCCAAGATTTCCTCCGCCATATATTAAGTGCATATTCCTTGCAGCTAAGACTCGACCCAATTCCTGTGCTGCTTCTATGTATTGTGGCTTAGTTCCAACACTACTACCGCAAAACACACAGATGTTTTCAACTCGTCTTCTTGAAGTGGCTTCCATTTTTTATGTATTTCTTTTTCAAATCAGGATGCCTTCAAAAGTGCAATGACGGGCTGAATTTATAGTACCTGAAAAAGGGTGAGTAATAATAGCACTAATATCTTCCAAAGGACGATTGTTAGCTAAACAACAAAAGAAATCGTGAAAGGTCAAAAAGACTGGATCATGTCTACGAAAATAAAGATAATTACAATAGAAAAGCGAATCAAAGCAATAATTAAGGCAACAGAATTGTGTACGCAATACGCCACTTGCTTAGTATAAATTCATTAGGATGTGTCTCAAGATTTCATTCCTTACTCATCCATTGCAAATGAATTGTTTCTCTTCTTTGATTGCCAAACACAATTCCTTCTGTCTTAAAATGCTTCGTTTGTGCCTTTCCCTACAAAAATAACACACAAAATTAAAAAGTTCACACAAAATATATTACAACAAATTGCATGGGTTTCCTCCCTGCTAGCGCTAAATTTTTCGTCTTCAGCCAGACGTGAATGAAATCCATCTGTTAAGGAGGTTTCAATGTCGTTTTGGATGTCCGATTAAAGACAATCCCGTGAGTGTTGCTTTTGAAGGGTCTCTTCCAACGGTAAAGTGGCAAAAAGAGTTTTGTCTCATTCAGTGCCCGAGCCACCTTTTTGCTCTTTGTTACTCCAGTGGTTCCTGCAAAGAAAGAAAGAAAATCAGGAGGTCTCGTATGATGCGTGACTTGGAATGGAAATTCCATTTTGTCAAGCTTCTGGTTGATATCTTTAATTTGTACTCCCCAAAACAGCGATGTTTCTCCTGAATGCTCTGGATCTTTATTAAGGTCAGACATTTGCTCCTCCATTTGCTCTGTTTCTTGCTCCACCTTCTCTTCACAGATGTATTTTAAAATTCCATATTCAGCTCTTTATCTGTCATCTGTGAAATACATGTTTCAAAATTGTCAACCTGAGGATGAAAAGAAATGTCAGATTTTAAGTCTTCATCCTCTAAATGACTGGAATGAATGTTCAGATAGATCTTCTTCAAACATCATGGTAAAACATGCTCCAAGATCTTCATTTTGAGGATTGAAAGTTTGATCTTCCGTTGTTGGTGCAGTTGGTACAAATAGATCAGCTTCATCCTCGTAGGAGTCTGAATAATAAAAGTCAAATTGAGACTTTGCCGGTTCGGGCTCCTGAACTGATACCTCTGGTTGTTGATACTTCTCAGCTTCCTCCTCTGTTGAAGTGTCATTGTAAAATGATTGGTATTTGAAGGCTTCATCAGTGTCATCTGAAACTGGTTCTTAAGGTATGTAGTCCTGGTTTTCTGTGAATTGTCTCATTTGATCTGTCATCCTCTGAATGAATTCTGATTGTCTCTGAATACTTTCCAATTGATTCTGGCTTGTTTCAAGCATTGCATCCAACTCGAACATATCTTTGAGCATGTTTAACAACTGATCTTCCTCTGATGGTTCTAGTTGTTGATGAAAATCGCTTATGGATGGTGGATAAGATGGAAAATGTGATGGTTTTTCATACTTTGAATGATTCTGAAAATTCTGCCACTCTGAAAGGTATATACATTGATCGCTCGGGTGGTTACTATCACATATTACACATCTCCCCATTTCGTTATGTGAGCAAATGTGGTATTGCTTGGTTTTGGCATCCAGTGATAATTGTTGGGCTGGACAACAGGCCTCAGAAAATCGGACTGTTGCTCCCAGATGTGGGGTTGTATCTTCTTGTAAAGCTCGTGATCTTTCAATCTCCCAATAATGTTCCATTTTTCAATCACCTGAAAACAGAAGAAAGAAATAAAATTACAGATAAAGAAAATTAGATACAAGTAAATTAGATAGCTTCAAAATTAATAACTCAAGAAATATAAGTCCCCGGCAACGGCGCCACCAAAAACTTGACCGGCATAAAACACACGTATAACGCAAGCGCACGTATCGTTCAAGTAGTATAAAAATATTGATCCCACGAGGACTTAATTCCTACTATTGTTATTAATTATTGATACTATTTATTTACAAATATCTAATTAAATGGAGAAGAGAATGATTGTTTGATTGGTTGAATATGGTTTTGCACAATAAATAAAAAGATAAAAGAAAATACTAAAGAAAATAACAAAAGACACAAAGATCTAGGGTTGTGAATCATTCTAATATCATTTTAAAGATGAAGTGGTTATTTTATGTTTGTGTAATAAATCAGTTTACTAACCTGGAACACTAAATTATGCAAAAGCCTCTGTCGATGGTCAGACGCAAATACCCAGTTTAACCAATTGAACCATATGTCTATGTCAACCAAATTATCTGGATTCATTAAGTTTAAGTTCCAATTATGGCTACCCCCGCCCGACAGGTATATTCCTATCCTGTAAGGAAATCTATTAAAGGGTTATCTATCCTCAAGGAAGATCGTGGGCTATTAAGTATAAGGCTGAAACCTAAAATCCCTATGTCTAGTTCATTTTAGATTTACCATATCAATCTTATTGGTGATCAGACAACAAGAAGCATTAAGCTTAAGACTTTAATAAGTAAACCTTTAAATTACCCAAACTATAAAATAATCCCTTATAAACCGGTGATATTAAAAGTCATCACAACCCCAGATAACTAACACATAACTAGGGCTAGTAAATACATAAAAGTAAAAGACATAAAGTAAAAGCTGAGAAGTAAATTACAATAAAATGCTAAGGTAAAAGGAATTACTTTTACTACTACTAATTTAGATATCTCCCATAAAATAATATATAAACTTGTGATAATATTACCAACCGACCAATCTGGCGGTATCCTGATTAAGTCAAATTAAGTCCAACCAGCCATAAAGCGGGGAACCAAAATTAAATTACCAACCGACCAATCTGGAGGTATCCTTGATTAGTCAGGTTTAAACCAGATTAAAATTAAATTACCAACAGACTAATATAGCGGTATCCTTTTTAAGTCAGTATTTTAAATAGTGAATATATTATTTTTAAGGGACATTAATCAAATAGTACAGTAAGTAAAAGAATTACCTTTCACCCTAGTTGGGGAAGTTACCTATTCATGGTGAATAGTAAAAACTGTAAAAAGTAAAAAGTAAAAATTAAATTACTATTATTACAAAATGTAATTAAAATTATTTACAAAACTAAAAATTAAAAATAAAAAAAAAACTAAAAAACTAAAGAATCTAGAGAGAGAAACTCTCTCTTTAGAAAGAATTTAAGAGATAGGAATGTGTCATGAATTCTGAAATCTCGAGCTCAATTTATAGGCGCGGATAAGCTTCCAGCGTCGCGACGCCAGGTCCCTCAGTCGCTACGCCAGCTTCTGTCGACGTGGCACGCTCTGGTTCGCTGGTTTGAAGATTCTGGATAAGCTGATAAGGTGACACGTGGCAGAGTGGTTGGCCTTCAATTATTGTGACACGTGGCGGCTTCTGATTGGTCGCTGAGATTCTTATCCGCCACATGTCAGATAAGGATAGGATATCCAATAATTGATGCTGACGTGGCGGTGACGGGCGGTGGTGGGTGATGTGGCGACACGTGGGAAAGAGACTGTCGGCACCGTAGAATTGCGACACATGTCACTTCCTGATTGGCTTACGATGACGTGGCGGTGAGGTGGCAATGTTGACTTGCTGACTTTGGTGATGACATGGAATGACACGTGGAACAGTGGCGATGATGACTGTCGGCACCGTAGGATGCTGACACGTGGCACGGCGCATTTAGCAGATCGGCTGTGATGGTGACACGTGGTACGACGCATTTTAGCAAAGTCAAACTTTTCTCAGATTCTGATTTGTGGACCCGGAGCACGTTAGCACTGTTCGGCGTATTTTAGACGTCGCGACGCGGAAGGCTTGGCGGCGCGATGCGCTTAAGACCAAAATATCCCTGTTGACGCATTTTTGTCCGTTTTTGCCCCAAATTGCCTCCAATGCTTTCCAAACTTTATTTATCTGCAAAATAACACAAAATACATTCAAAACGTTCACAAAACTCGAGAAACTATACTAAATATTAGGTCAAATGAGTGGGAATAAGTGATATAAATACCACTCATCAATGAGCGGCGTAATTACAAGGTCGAGATTCATCTTGAAAATAGTTAGGATAAAAATCTAACAATATAAGATGATCCATGTATTATGTATTCCCCGTAATCAGTCAGAAAATAAATTCACATCTAAAACCTTTGTGGTACAAGAAGAATTATGATATCGGCATGGTCATCCCACCTCAATACAGTTAGGGATGACAACGAGTTATATGATACAAGGATGTCAATACCCATACCCACCTCGTTCAATCAACGGGTGCGAAAATTATTCTCTTACATGATCCTAACGTATCGAGCCCATGCGGGTCCCTGTTCACTCGAGGATTTTACCTATTTTTATGAGGATTTGCAATACTCGTACCCGACCCACCCAACCAGAGTATGAAAACATTGTGTACTTACTGCCCCCAACATAATGGGCCCGCATGGAGTTTTTGTTAGGATTTTGGGCAAAATACTCGGGTTACGCAGCGGAATATACGGGAAAATCAAATTTTCCGATTTCTTTAATTTTTCTTGGGTTATTAAAATAAACTTATTTATTTTAATCACTCAATACTCAAAAACAGAGTTTTTTAACCCAAAAATAAGAATTTCAGTAAATTATCATACAACTCCAAAACTTTCCATTTTCATCATTTTAGTCCTAAGTTGTTCAAATAAGCTTAGGTGATTTCCAATCACAATCAAAATAATTTTTACATCAAATATACATGAAAAACAGAATTATGAAAAATTTTCCAGAATTACGGAAATGCCCCAAATAGTTTGTATTTTGATCATTTTGGTCCTAATTTATCAAATACAAGATTAGGTGATATCCAATCACTACCAAAATGATTTGTACATCTTATATACATAAAAAATGCAACCTAAAATATTTTTTCAAGATTTTTTGATTATTGTCGTGAGCCCAATATTTTACATTTTGTTTATTTTGGTCATAAATTGTCAAATACAAGTTTATGTGATTTCAATCACTACCAAAATAATTTATACATCTCATATGTATCAAAATACATTAGGAAGCCGAAAATCATATTTTATTGAAATTACCGAGAAACCCACAAACTTTGCATTTTGATCATTTTGGTCCAATCTTGTCAAAACAAGCTTAGATGATTTCCAATCAATTCCAAATTGATTTTTTATCTTTATACATCAAAATACAACATATATATGAAAAGCCCAAATTTTGGTTTAGGTTAGAAACCCTAATTTCTCAATTAATCAAATTAACCAAAATTAACACCATCCAACACTTTAATCCAATCACTACAACACCAATCAAGTCTCACCACTATGAAACAAATCAAGAACAATTCTAGGTCATCATTGAGTAGTCTAACAACTCTAGAATGACAACCAAGTCATCTAATCATCAAAAGTATGCTTATTAACCATTAATAAGCAAACTTTGTTCAACATACATGCTTATATCTTTCATCCAAACTTCCAAAACAAAACAAGAGAGTAGAGAAACATGTACATATCATATGTTATAGCTAAGAATCATAAAAATATTTTTCTATACAAAGAAAGTTAGAAATTACCTATTAATCTCCAAGTTTTCTTTGATTTATTCTTAACTCTTTTCTTTTTTCACACTCTCTTTCTTTGTAAAATTTGGAGGCTTAACACATCAAGTGTATCAAATGAAAAAAGAAACCCTTAAATATATAGGGCTTGACCGAAACTCTAAGGGGTGTAATTGTCATTTGCTTCAAATTTATATTAATAAATTAAACTAAAATTACTTATTCAATTTGAACACTTCAACATTAAATAAGTTCTAACAAGTGAACCAATCAAATTAATCCAACCATTGAAATATAATCATAACATTAGAAATTTATATTAATAATTTTAATTATTTAACAATTAAATAATCAAACAATTAGTAAATGTAAATATCCAGATATATGTATTATATTTACACTAATATTCAAAAACATATATTTTATGATATATGTCAAATACTTTATTTTGACAAATAATTAATGTGTATTTAATAAAATCAAGTATTTAATCCAAATACACATTAACTAGGAAATGACCGAAAAAACCTTTAAGCATGTATCTTTTCGTTTAACCGTTAAACGATTTATAAATAATCAATATTATTTATAAATGTTGCCCTATTTCTCTACGATTATGTTTCATTAGTGAGACTCTCTAGATTTAGGCATATTCATCACGAAATCAAATTTCGTGTCCATAATCTACCCACCCATAAAATATGACAACCACAGATAAACTCGTTGAATCATACAAGTCGAGGTCATCACATACGTATAATCCATCCGTCACAGGTATTCAGATTATTTCAGAGATATAGATATTAACGTCAAATCTCTATAGGTATAATCATATCGATGATTCTATTAGCAATCTATTAATAACACCTAGAACTTACTTCTAAAGTGTACCACGGGCCCATGGATTTAACAGATTACTAATTCCATATTGAATATCTATACTCTATACACAGAACTGACAGATCCTATCTTGATACGCACAGAATATCCTGAGGATCAGTCCACACCCAACAAGCAAGCAGAGGTCTGATCTAAATAGATCGATGACGTGACTATCATCAAAGTGTGAAGGATACCTCATACATCCACAGTGGTATCTCAAGTCGAAGGACCACTATGCTCACTTGACCCGAGAAGATTCTTATTGACATTGGTGTACCATCTATTAGGAAATCTTCGGTGAGTCGTTCAGTGTTTATCCAATATAAACACCTACACTTCTATACGAGTCTCCCCAGACTCGTGGTTCATTAGGATAAACCATCGGACCAAGTCTCGATATACGACATGTACTGGTCTTAGCGGATTGTACTAACCGACCCATGTTAGTAAATCTTGACCGGAAACTTTATTTGATAATATACTTCTAGTAGTGACTCAATTACAAACTACTTTGTAACTGTGCACTACATTATATATTATCGGGTCTTTGCCTAATATATACATATCACTAAATCCTATTTAGTTTCAATCTAATCGTAATTAGATCGAATATGTATATAAAAGCAAGAAGTACTACAATAAATAAGTAATATTATGGAAAAAAGAATTGTTCTTATTCATGAATCAGACATGAATATGATCCGAATTGGCACTCCAAGCATCAACCCTAATAATTTCTCCACTTGCTTTAGTGCCAATCCACGGTATCATATATACATCTAAATATGTACCACATACTCATGGTCCTCAATAGCTGACCTGTTACTCAAGAGGTAGGCAACAATAAGTAAGCTCGCTATAACATATTAAGTTTGTCCAACAAATCCAAAACGTTTCCTTTAACTAGCATCATTCATATTTTGTATAACCTAAGTTATACATCAATATGACTCAGATGCAATATCAAAATTGTGCCATAGCTACTGAATTATCCAAGTATTTAGGGATCGGGTCCAAAATACTATGCAGACAACCACAAGCACAACACCAATATCAAAACCTAATCTATAAGGTCATTTTGCAACTTCATAAGTCAATACTTCATAAGTTACAATTAATTCCACTTACACAATAGAATCATTCGTGACACTCCCACTGCATCTTTTCTGATTCTTTATGACATAGACCGTCTATCATCATAATTAGATTCAAAACTAATCAGACCTTCGTGGTTGCAGACTATATTCTCTATGAATAAGAAACTCGTTCTTAATATCTCAAAGACAACAAAGAATATGTTTCAGACACATCATATGGTCTATAGCGTATCAAAATAGTTCGTAATAATTACGATTAAATTGATGCCTTTTAGTCGAACATAATATAGTATTCATTACGCCATCATCCTATGATGCATAAGATTGACTAGACATTCTAATCAATTTCTCTTTCGACAAAAGAATCATTCTTTACGAAGGATGAATACTATATAAAAGAGACACACTAACTATCAAACAGTAATACTAATTGGCAAACAGTTACATTAACTGTCATACAAATAGTCTTGCTGTGTCCTATATTAGATCATATCTAATGCACGACTAATGGGAGTACCTCACAAGTCTATTAGTTTTATATCATATATATAAAATTTTATATCAAATATAATAGAGACTACTCCCACTGCTTTCTGTTAGACAATTATGACCTATAGCGTCACTATTTGTAAAAGACATTGTGGTTTTTGTACAAATTAACTATGTGGCAATGAAATTACATTTTATCATTTTGTAATTTGATTACTTAAATATATAAATTATAAAAGTCCCTATGATTAGTTCCAGATTATAAGATATGAGACAATATCAATCCATAAAGGTTTAATCATTAAATATCCCTAGTCGTAGTATTATCGAGACTGGACATCGATAATGTGGAATAGACTAGTATTGCACTTGTGCGTGTTATGGAAGCGTAACATCATAGTTCTCATATATTAAGTATTGGATACTTATGCAAGTGTGATAGGAGGTTATGTTTACCGATGGTACAGAAACAGCTTCGCTCTGGATAGACCCCGCGGAATCCCATTGGTAGTATGACTATGTGTCTATGGGAATCCGCATCAGGGTAGGTGTATTTGGTCTTAACCTGAGACTTGCATCGCTAGTACTTGTGACAATCAATACGCTTTGGTTTTGGTCGTCCAGGACTTTAACAGGTTCTGTGTACGCCTCTTCTGGGTTTATTGAGAATCGTAGTGTATTGGGTGTGATGTCAAGACGGAAGTATCACTTCAGTCATATGGAGATGATGATCACGCATGGATACAAAACTGGTACTCTAAATGGTTGCAACCATCGGGATAATATGACATGGTCATGATTATCCGATTAAAGAGACTAGTTGCTTGTAATCCGATATATGCTTCGTACGGGGAAGACACTATTCCAGCCTCAGGCCTTGCATGTGACATCCGATACTGGATCGTAATACGCAATACTACGTATACTACCCTGACAAAGATTATATATTCCTTTAAGAATATTTCTGGAGAATTGGGTAGGCACGGTGCTTTGCTAGAAGCCAACCATGTCTCGTAAATCGGTAAAAATGTGGTACGAGGTACGCACGTGTTCGGATAGTCCGACGACCGAATTTACCGCCAATATATCCAGGATCTCATGGGTTGCTTCCCGAAGAATCACCGATGACGTATGATTCGAACATAATTAATCTAGGATTAATTGCGGAGAGATTTTATCTGGGATAAAATACTATTTGAAGAGAAAGAACGATTAATTTGGAATTAATCGATAAAATAATATATTCGATATATTAAACGAAATTAGATTTCAACGCGAATTAAAATTGGATTTTAATTCGGGCTAACGAATTAATTAGAATTAATTCACGAGCGATGTGAATAGTAATTTTACTAGGCATCATTATTTATTTAAATTTGATTTAATAACGTCGCAACGGAAAGTTCGTTAATTTGGAATTAACGAACCCGAGCCTGGAATGTGTTTGCGGGCCCACTCGCATTTTGAATTAAAGTGCGGCCCACAAGTCACATCGCCTGTCACTTTAGTGATGGAAGTCATGTCACCTTTTTGTGATTGACAACCAGTCACTATTCATGATGGGAGTTGTTGAAGGCATTGAATGCCATTTTCCCTCCATTTTGCCTTTTGCTTTTTGGAAAAGAATATACCAAAAGTGTGAAGGATTTTGGTATTATGTTTTTAGAAAACAAAATCAAAAGAAAATTGAAACCTCTCTCTCTCTCTCATTAGCTCAAAACCGTGAGCTTCACTACAAGGAAGAAGAATTTTTTTTCTTTCTAATCTTGTTAGCACATTCAAGGAATCATATCAAGGTGTTAGGGAAACTAATCCCTTGAGCTTGGAATCTCATCACACAAAGCTTGGAGCTTGGAGATCACATTCAAATGACACCTTGGTCGAAACTTCAAGAAGAAATTTTTGTATTTGACGCATCCTAAATCCGATCTTTGTAAGTATGATTCTGCCATTCTTACTTTCGTATTCACATTATTTCATTGCTTATATTGATCTTGGATTGTCTTAGAGACCAATAATGGTATCATGAGCCTTATTAAGCATGAAATTGAACTTATGGTTTATATTCTTAATTTGGGTAATATTGATTTGAGCATGATTTGACCAAATTGTTTGTTAAGTATGCGTGTATGTTGATAACTTGGAGTTATGCATGATCAATTTGATGAAAATTGAATTGGATTAATTTTCCCCAATTACTTTGGCTTGGCCGAATAGATGATATGCCCTAATGTCATGGTATTTTTTGTTTTAAGACCATTGGATGTGTTTAAAGACTTTAAAATAATGATTTAAGATTCAATCGGATTGAAATCGGAATCGGACAAAAATCCCTACAATGCCGTGAGCATCAAAGCATGAAAATATATGATTTTTGTTTCAATAATGTTGGACATGTATTGATGATGAATAAGCATGATTAATTAATTAGATTAGTATTTTGGAAATGTTAATTTAAATAAGTTAATCATGGCTAAGACTTTAATTAATTAAATCATGATATTTGGAATATTAAAATTTAATTAGTTGGGCTTAATTTGGAATTGGGCTTAAAATATTGTATTTGGGCCTAATGGGCTTGGTTGGGCCAAGTTGGTTTAGGACAATTGGATTGGATCCAAATTGGGCCTAAACCATTCCATTAAGTCCAAATATGACAAATGGGCCTTTTATGTTTAATTGGGCCTAATGGGCCTAAATTGGTTTCTTGGCAAATATGGTGATTCCTTAATTGGGCTTTGGTATTTGGATTTGACCCATATTGACCAAAGTCCATGCCTTAAGAAATTAATTCAAAGCCCATTGGACTTTAATTAAATGACATTGGATGTTAATTGGGCTTTGAGACCCATTTAGATTAGATTTGGAATCTAAGTCGTAAAGGCGCATTTAAAAGTGTAATTATTTAATTTGGAATTAAAAATGGAATTAGTATTGAATACGAATTAAATTAGATTTAAATTGTAGTTCGATATAATTCAAGAATTCGTACTTTGAGTACTTATTCTTAGACGAGTTGGACTCGCGCAAATCAAATCGTTGTTTGAACATTAGATGATCACTTTATTCAAAGATTAATTAATTGGATTAGATTTATTGAATAACATGCTTTTTGTGAATACATGGATGTGTTGAACGAATAATGTATATCAGATGGATATTAGAAAGGAAATGGCAATTTTGGAAAATGTAAATTTAGAATTGATTAAATTGGACCTGCGTGTCCAACCTTATCTCTCTCGATTCTTTGTAATTCTCTTCTCACCTAATTCCCCTAAATGTTAATGAGGTTTTTTTTATTGTATTATGTAATTGGGTAGAAGTAGGAATAGTGCTAGCCAGGGAGAGGAAATGAAGTGATTTATTCTAGGAACAATCTGTGAGATATCCATCCGCATATCATTATTAATTTATTTACCGCGCCTTATTATGCTTTTAGAATGCATGCTTAAGGGTGTATGATGAGACCTAACAAAGATAATAAATTGGTTGCCAATTTACGTGAAAAAACCCTTAACAAATATTAAGCGTTTTCCTTACATTGAGCGATTCTTACTCAAGATCCAAGATTGGCACTGGTTTGTTGGCCAAAGTCAAGACCTTTGTCCATCGCAGATGTGTTTGAATCATGAAGGCTTTGTTCCACATCGTATGTCTTGTCCAATTTGTGATTTTTTGGCCAAAGTCAAGATCACTTCTTGTCCATCGACATCGATTACGAAGCCTTCCAAAGTCAATGGGTTCCGCTTAACTGGAATCATTAAGCTTGTTGTGCCAAAGCCAAGGCTTAGTTGATTCAGAGGAAAAAAGGTTAGGAAAATTATTGGATATATTGGCATATATTATTTATATATTTCGGACTTGGAGGTCCACCTACCAGATCTAGGAATTGGATGAGATCCAATTGATTTTAGAGATCTACCTAGTTAAATATCATACATCTTGTTGGCCAAAGTCAAGGTTGTGTGTTATTTAACGGGATCCTAGCCCACTAGGAAACTAGGTTTCCCGAGTACTCAACAGAGGGTTAGAGTCTCGTCGAAAAAGTGGGAGGCTAGTATTGAATTTGCAATTTCGTTCAAATACTTAGCTTTACGCGCTTTCAAAATTATTTCGTCAATTAAATTTATTAGTTGGACTAATATTTCATTATTTTTCTTGTAACAGTTAGACTGTACCCATACATCGTTAATCGATAGTTGGACTATTGCGGTTAAGATGACATGAAGTTAAGCATTAGGGATATTGTCATAGGCGACAATGTCTTTAATGGTACAAACTTTCAAGACTGGGATATGAATCTCATAATTTTTCTGGGATATGAGAAGTTACTCTATACTATAGAGAGACCTCTTGGGCCTAAGCCCTGACCTGATTAGTTGCTTGAGCTAGAGCTTTGGAAGACTCATAGCGATGATAACGTGACTGCTCAATCGGTAATGCTTGCTGCTATGACTCCGCAATTCCGTCGTCAAAACAAGGGATTTGATCCCTATGAGATGATGGCGAAGTTGTATGATCTTCACCGATCTAATCTTAGATTGCAATGATATGAGTTGTAGAAGAAGCTCTTCCGCGCTCGCATGTCAGAGGGTATGTCTATTGAGCACCATGTGTCACAGATGATTGTTGACATTGAGCAGCTCGGACAGATGGGCATCGTCTTCGAGGCTGAGACTTCAGTAGATTTGATCATACAGTCTCTCTCCGACACTTGGAGTGGGTTCATCATGAAATACAATTTTTTGAACCAAGACCAAACTCTTGGAGAGTTGATGTCCACTCTGCGTGAAGCAGAAAAATAGCTCCTTAAGGGCAAGAAGCGCAAGGCGCACTTCGCTTCAACATCTCAGACTCCAAGGGCTTGGCCCAAGGCGACTGGAGGTGTAAAGAAAAAGAAGAAAAAGAAGGGTAAGGCCAAATCGTCAAAACCTTCTGGGAAGGGTAAGGACAAATCCCAAGATGTATGTCTCCAGTACGGCAAGCGGGGTCGCTGGAAGCGTGACTGCCGCGAGTACAAGGGACAAATGAAGGAAATCAAAGCGGGCAAGGCACCGGCTTCATGTATGTTTGTTATAGAAATAAACATGTCTACTACTAGTTTTAAAAATTGGATTTTTGATTCTAGTTGTGGAACTCATATATGTACTGATGTGCAGAATCTGCAGATTAGCAGGAGACTGGCCTCAGGAGAGATTGACCTCCGCATTGGAAATGGGACAAAGGTCGATGTTTTGGCCTTTGGCACTTTTATTTTAGAACTGCCCTCGGGGCATGTACTTAAACTTACAGACTGTTATTATGTACCTAGTTTGACTAGGAATATTATTTCTGTATCTATGTTAGCCCAATGTGGGTACACTTTTGTATTTAGAAACACTGGGTGTTTTATGTATAAAAATGATATGGAAATTTGCACTGCTGATGTAAATAATGGTCTTTATATTTTGAATATGAATCAATCTCAAACATATAATGTAACAAACAAAAGGCTTAAAGTAAGTAACAAAAATGAAACTTACATGTGGCATTGTCGTCTGGGACACATAAACAAGACACGTATATCCACACTTTCGAAGAGTGGGTACTTGGACGGATTTGATCCAAATTCATATGACGTCTGCGAATCTTGTTTATTAAGCAAGATGCCTAAATCACCTTTTAGCGGTAAAGGTGTACGTGCCACCGAACTGTTAGCCCTCGTTCATAGTGACGTTTGTGGGCTCATGTCTAGCCAGGCTAGAAGTGGATATGAATACTTCGTAACCTTTATGGATGATACATCGCGTTATGGTTATGTGTATCTTATGAGACACAAGTCGGAAACCTTTGAGAAATTCAAAGAGTTTCGACACGAAGTAGAAAAACAGACCGGCAAAAGTATTAAGACATTACGGTCGGACCGTGGTGGAAAATACTTAAGCAATGAGTTTCTTGATTACTTGAAAGAATATGATATTCTTTCACAGTGGACTCCTCCCAGAACACCACAATTAAACGGTGTGTCTGAAAGGAGAAACCGAACTTTGTTAGACATGGTAAGGTCTATGATGAGTCGCATAGAGCTACCTATTTCCTTCTGGGGATATGCATTGAACAGTGCAATACTTATTTTGAATAAGGTTTCGTCAAAGTCTGTTCAATAGACTCCGTATGAAATATGGACAGGAAAGAAACCGGGTTTCTCATTCCTGAAGATTTGGGGTTGCTGGGCATACGTCAAACGTTTGGAAAATACCAAACTAGAACCCAAATCGGATAAATACCTATTTGTAGGATATCCTAGGGAAACCAAAGGATATTACTTCTATCACCCACAAGAGAACAAAGTATTTGTTGCTCTACATGCGGTTTTCCTTGAGAATGAATTGCTAAATGCAGTGATAAGTGGGAGGAAAGTAGAACTCGATGAAAATCAGAGTATTATTGTTCCTGGCACAGAATCCTTAACGGAACATGAACAGTCCATCAGGGATGAGACTGTACCACAATCTTTGAACACACAAGGACCACGTAAGTCAGAGAGAGTCAGAAAATAACCTGAGAGGTATGGGTTTCTGATCTCACCTCATGTGGATATTAATCTTATTGAGGAAGACGAGACGGCTACGTATGAGGAAGCGATACAAGGTATCGACTCCGGTTTATGGCAAGATGCCATGAATTCTGAAATGGATTCCATGTACACCAACCAAGTTTGGACACTGGTTGATGCACCAGAAGGCGTAAAGCCTATTGGTTGCAAATGGGTCTTTAAGAGGAAGACTGACATGGATGGCAACGTACAAACGTAAAAAGCTAGGCTTGCAGCGAAAGGGTATCGTCAACGACATGGTGTCGATTACGATGAAACTTTTTCACTCGTTGCCATGATTAAATCCATTAGGATAATGCTTGCTATTGCTGCATATTTCGATTACGAGATATGACAGATGGACGTCAAAACCGCTTTCCTTAACGGAAACTTTTTGGAGGATGTTTATATGCAAAATCCTGACGGTTTTATCATACCAAGACTTGCAAACAAGGTTTGTAAGTTAAATCAATCCATTTATGGATTGAAGTGACCGGCGTAAACACACACGTATAACGCAAGCGCACGTATCGTTCAAGTAGTATAAAAATATCGATCCCACGAGGACTTAATTCCTACTGTTTTTATTAATTATTGAATCTATTTAATTACAAATATCTAATTAAAGGGGAGAATGGAATTGATTGCTTGATTGATTTGGTTTGATTGTAGATTTGCTAAATAAATAAATAAAAAGATAAAAGAAAATACTAAGGAAAATAAAAGATAAAAAGATATAAGGTTGTGAATTCTTTTAATATCATTTAAAAGATGAAGTGATTATTTTATGTTTGTGTAATAAATCTGTTTACTAACCTGGAACACTAAATTATGTAAAAGCCTCTTCCGATGGTCAACTACAAATACCCAGTATAACCCAATTGAACCATATTCCTATGTCAACCACATTACCTGGATTCATTAAGTCTAAGTTCCAATTATGGCTACCCCCGCCCGACAGGTATATTCCTATCCTGTAAGGAAATCTATTAAAGGGTTATCTATCCTCAAGGAAGATCGTGGGCTATGAAGTCTAAGGCTGAAACCTAAAATCCCTATGTCTAGTTCATTTTAGATTTACCATATCTATCTTATGGTGATCAGACAATAAGAAGCATTAAGCTTAAGACTTAATAAGTAAACTTATTAATTACCCAAACTATAAAATAATCCCTTATAAACTATTGATATTAAAAGTTATCACAACCCCTAGATAACTAACACATAACTAGGACTAATAAAACACAAAAATAAAAGACATAAAATAAAAATACTGAAAAGTAAAATAAAAAAAATGTTAAGGTAAAAGGAATTAATCATACTACTACTTATTTAGATATCTCCCATTAAAATAATATAAAAACTTGTGATTAATATCAACCAGCCATAAAGGCGGAACCAAAATAACCAGCCATAAAGGCGGAACCAAAATAACCAGCCATAAAGGCGGAACCAAAATAACCAGCCATAAAGGCGGAATATATGTTTTATTATTCACCGACCAATCTGGCGGTATCCTGATTAAGTCCAATTTAAATAGTAAATATATTATTTAAGGGAGATTAATCTAAATAGTAATAGTAAAAGAAATTACCTTTCACCCGAACATAAAGAAATTACCGCATCACGGTAAATAGTAAAAACTGTAAAAAGTAAAAAGTAAATAGTAAAAACTGTAAAAGAAAGTAAAAAGTAAAAATTAAATTACTATTATTACAAAAAGTAATTAAAATTATTTACAAAACTTAAAAAAAAAAACTAAAGACTTTTAGAGAGAGAAACTCTCTCTTTAGAAGGAATTGAGGAGAGAGGACTGGACACTGAATTCTGAAATCTCGCCCTCTACAGTGACACGTGTCACTTGCTGGTTCGTTGACTCAGATCTGATCCGCTGACGTGGCACTGTTCATGACGTCATCGCTTACGTCATGTTGACGTGTCAACTGTTCATGACGTCATTGCTTGCGTCATGGTGATGAGGTGGAAGGTGACGTGGCGACACGTGGGGCGGCGGCCGTCCGACGAATGAGATGTTGACACGTGGCGCGCTGTGATTGGCTGATGATGACGTGGCACGTTGACTCGGTTGACTTGCTGACGTGGCTGCTGATGTGGACGATGATGTGGCGACACGTGGCATGACACGTGAGGCGGTGGCCGTCCAAGCAATGAGATCTTGACACGTGTCACGGCGCACGTTAGCATCTCCGTTGTGATGGTGACACGTGGCAGGCGCATGTTAGCAAAGTCAACTTTTCTCAAATTCTGATTTTGTGGACCCGGCGTATTTTAGCAATTTCGGCGCAGGCTGGCGTCGCGGCGCGCAAGGCTCCAGAGTCGCGACGCGCAGAAGAAGGAATTTTTCCTGTTGACGCATTTTTTGACCGGTTTTGTCCCAAATTGCCTCCAGTGCTGTCCAAACTTTATTATCTATCTGCAAAATAACAACAAAACACATCAAAACGTTCATAAATCTCGAGAAACAAGACAAAACATTAGGTCAAATGAGTGGGAAATAGTGATATAAATACCACTCATCACACCCCCAAACCTAACATTTTGCTAGTCCTCGAGCAAAACAGAAAATAAAATAACATAATAAATTTTAACTAAGCCATTTTCGTAGGGATCACGGTTGCATTTAGCGTATGCAACAAGCCTTTAAACCCCTAGGTGTCCCTAGTGGACGAGTGTAGTCTCGTGAGGGTTTACAGCAATGATACCCACAAACATTTTACAAAAGTAAAAATGTAGTAAAACTAATGCACACAAAAGCAAAAAGACAAGAGAAAAGAGAATAAAGAAAGATAGTGACTAATCAGGTGAAAATTCTACTCCAAGTTACTAGTTGTTTTGTTTCTTTCTAAATTACCGAATAAGTAAATTCTCCGATTATTTTTATCATTCTCCATATACACAGTCAACAAAATATTAAACAACTCATTTTTGCCCACAACAGTCATAAGTGCAGTTGATAAGAGAGTAATATTTTTGTCCTAAAGTTCTATCAGATTTCACACCTTTTTGTAGTAATGGAATAATTTTCTGATTTTTCTGAATTTTTTCTTTTTTGATTTTTTCTCTATTTTTTATTTATATACAATACCTTCCGTCTATGTAGCGAGCTTTGGGTTGGTGGCTCCCAAACCAGTTGGCTTTAGGGCACCAGGTGTTAAGACACCCCTACGAACTTAATTACTCACTCAGACTTCAGATATTTATATTTTGCAGCATCTTCGATCCATGTAACGAGCTTTGGGCCAGTGACTCCAAACCAGTTGGTTTTAGGGCACTAGGTGTTAAAACACCCTTACAGACTTAATAACTCGGATCTCGGACGTTTTTTTTTTTTTTTTTTTTTTTTTTTTTTTCTCCATCACTATTTAGAGATGCTTCCTCCAATTAAACTATAGCACGGAATATTACAAACTTTTCAATTTTAGCTCATGACTGTATGTTCCATGTAAGTTCATAATACCTGTCAACTGAACATATGAAGATTCATTTTAGTCAGATTTATGGAGAATTCACAAATTAAATAATTTAAAAGGAAATAAACAAAAATTAACTTATTTTGAATAAATGGGCTTGAGATACGTCTCAGGAGTGAAATTCCTTACTCGGCTACTCTTACCAATTTCTTTTCCTTTTTTCAGTCAATTCAACCTTTAGTCAAAACAAAAACATAAAAATGCAAAATATTTTTGTAATTTTTGAAAATTTTTCAATTTTTTTTGTATTTTTCGAAAAATTTGGACTAAAAATAAAACAACATACAAACTAAAAAACAAGGTACTAATCAACTAAATCCCTCCCCCAAACCTAAATGAGACATTGTCCCCAATGTCTTAAACAGTAAAAGGAGAGTTAGAAGGTTGTACCTGGTTAGCTGAAGTCTAAAGGAAATTAAAGGTTAAGATCCAGATTAATTCGACGCCTCTTACCACGATCGTCCTCAGACCAATTTATTTTTGATAGGATAGGGTCAACTTGTGGTTCATAGGCTATAAGTTGGTCTATCAGATCCGGAGCAAGTCTGGCAGTGAAGAGGAGGTCTTTCATAGGTTTGACACGAACCCATTTCTCCGAGCATCATCAAGAAACACACAAAGAAAATCATAAAATCCATCAACGTTGAGTAGTCCAATTGGTTTCTGGTGTATGTTCAGGTTCGCCCAAGATAGAACTATAAAAATTTCCTCCAATGTACCCAATCCACCTGGCAAAGCAATAAAAGCATCAGCACGGTTAATCATTTCTACCAAACGTTCAGACATCCTGATACAATCAGTTCCTCTCCGTTTGATGATCCAATAAGATTTGCCTCTGCCAAGGGTTTTGGGACGATTCCCAATACATGACTGCCTCCCTCCTGTACGGCTTGTGAAACGATCCCCATAAGTCTGAGATTTCCTCCGCCATATATTAGGTGCATATTCCTTGCAGCTAAACACTCGACCCAATTCCCTGCTGCTGCTTCTATGTATTGTGTTTTAGTACCAACAGTACTTCCGCAAAACACAATGTTTTCAACTCGTCTTCTTGAGGTGGCTTCCATTTTTCTATGTATTTCTTTTTCAAATTAGGATGCCTTCAAAAGTGCAATGACGGTTGAATTATAGTACCTGAAAAAGGGTGAGTAATAATAGCAGAAGTATCTTCCAAAGGACGTTTGTTAGCTAAACAACAAAAGAAATCGTGAAAGGTCAAAAAATCTGGATCCTGTCTACGAAAATAAAGATAATTATAACAGAAAAGCGAATCAAAGCAATAATTAAGGCAACGGAATTGTGTATGCAATACGCCACTCGCTTAGTATAAATCCATTAGAATGCGTCTTAAGATTTCATTCTTTAATCAGCCATTGCTAATGAATTGTTTCTCATCTTTGCTTGCCAAACACAATTCCTTCTGTCTTAAAATGCTTCGTTTGTGCCTTTCCCTACAAAAATAACACACAAAATTAAAAAGTTCACAAAATATGAAAAATAAATTACAACAAATTGCATGTTTGCCTCCCTGCTAGCGCTAAATTTTTCGTCTTCAGCCAGACGTGACTGAAATCTATTTGTCAAGGAGGTTTCAATGTCGTTTTGGATGTCCGATTAAGGACAATCCCGTGAGCGTTGCTTTTGAAGGGTCTCTTCCAACGGTAAAGTGGCAAAAAGAATTTTGTCTCATTCAGTGCTCGTGCCACCTTTTTACTCATTTTTGCTCCAGTGGTTCCTGAAAAGAAAGAAAGAAAATCAGGAGGTCTCGTATGGTGCTTGACTTGGAATGGAAATTCTATTCTGTCAAGCTTCTGGATGATATCTTTGATTTGCACTCCCCAACACAGCGATGTTTTTCCTGAATGCTCTGGATCTTTATTTTGGTCTGACTGTTGCTCCTCCATTTGCTCTTCTTTTTGCTCCACCTTTTCTTCACAGATGTATTTTAAAATTATGTATTTAGTTCTTCATCTGTCATCTGTGAAATACATGTTTCAAAATTGTCAACCTGAGAATGAAAAGAAATGTTAGATTTTAGGTCTTTATCCTCTGATCTGGGTGAAATGATTGGCTCAGGTGGATCTTCTTCAAACATTTGTGCAAAGAATTCTCCAAGATCTTCATTTTGAGGCTTGAAAGTTTGATCCTCCGTTGTTGGTGCAGTTGGAATAAATGGATCAGCTTCCTCCTCGTCAGAGTCAGAATAATAAAATCAAATCGAGACTTTGCCGGTTCGGGTTCTGAACTGATACCTCTGGTTGTTGATACTGCTCAGCCTCCTCCTCTGTTGAAATGTCATTGTGAAATGATTGGTAATTGAAGGCTTCATCAGTGTCATCTGGAACTGATTCTTGAGGTATGTAGTTCTGGTTTTCTGTGAATTGTCTGATCTGATCTGTCATTCTCTGTATGGATTCTGTGTTACTCTGAAATTGTGCATCAAATTGAGCTGCTTGTTCCTTGAACATGTGAATCCACTGATCTTCCTCGGATGGTTCTGGTTGTTGATGAAGATCAAAGGTAGATGGTGGATAAGATGGAAAATGTGGCTCTGTGAAATGTGATGGCTCTTCATTGCATGATTGCCTCCAGAAATTCTCCCACTCTGATCGATATATACATTGATCGCTCGGGTGGTTACTTGGTACTGTCACAAACACATCTCCCCATTTCGTTCTGATGAACAAATGTAGCATTGCTTGGTTCTGGCATATCCAGTCCAACAGGCCTCAGAAAACCAGACTGTTGCTCCCAGATTTGGGGTGTACGTAGTCTCTCAATCTCCCAGTGTTCCATTTTTAAGTCACCTGAAATCAAAAGAAAGAAATAAAAATTACAGATAAAAATAAAGAAATTAGATACAAGTAAATTAGATAGCTTCAAAATTAACAACTCAAGAAATATAAGTCCCCGGCAACGGCGCCAAAAACTTGACCGGCGTAAACACACACGTATAACGCAAGCGTCGTATCGTTCAAGTAGTATAAAAATATCGATCCCACGAGGACTTAATTGTCTTACTGTTGTTATTAATTATTGAATCTATTTAATTACAAATATCTAATTAAAGGGGAGAATGGAATTGATTGCTTGATTTGATGTTTGTGTTGATGTTAGCTTAATAAATAAATAAATAAAGATAAAAGAAAATATAAGGAAAATAAAGATAAAAAGATATAAGGTTGTGAATTCTTTTAATATCATTTAAAAGTGAATTGTATATGATTATTTTATGTTTGTGTAATAAATCTGTGTACTAACCTGGAACACTAAATTATGTAAAAGCCTCTTCCGATGGTCAACTACAAATACCCAGTATAACCCAATTGAACCATATTCCTATGTCAACACACATTCACCTGATTCATTAAGTCTAAGTTCCAATTATGGCTACCCCCGCCCGACAGGTATATTCCTATCCTGTAAGGAAATCTATTAAAGGGTTATCTATCCTCAAGGAAGATCGTGGGCTATGATCTAAGGCTGAAACCTAAAATCCCTATGTCTAGTTCATTTTAGATTACCATATCTATCTTATTGTGGTGATCAGACAATAAGAAGCATTAAGCTTAAGACTTAATAAGTAAACTTATTAATTACCCAAACTATAAAATAATCCTTATAAACTATTGATATTAAAAGTTATCACAAACCCTAGATAACTAACACATAACTAGGACTAATAAAAACACAAAAAAAACATAAAAGACATAAAATAAAAATACTGAAAAGTAAAATAAAAAATGTTAAGGTAAAAGGAATTAATCCTACTACTACTTTTTAGATATCTCCCATTAAAATAATATAAAAAAATTGTGATTAATATCAACCAGCCATAAAGGCGGAACCAAAATAACCCCATAAAGGCGGAACCAAAATAACCAGCCATAAAGGCGGAACCAAAATAACCAGCCATAAAGGCGGAATATATGTATTATTATTATCACCGACCAATCTGGCGATCGTGGCATCATCCTGATTAAGTCAATTTAAATAGTAAATATATTATTTTAAGGGAGATTAATCTAAATAGTAATAGTAAAAGAAATTACCTTTCACCCGAACATAAAGAAATTACCGCATCACGGTAAATAGTAAAAACTGTAAAATAAAAAGTAAATAGTAAAAACTGTAAAAGAAAGTAAAAAGTAAAAATTAAATTACTATTATTACAAAAAGTAATTAAAATTATTTACAAAACTTAAAAAAAATAAAAACTAAGACTTTTAGAGAGAGACTCTCTCTTTAGAAGGAATTGAGGAGAGAGGACTGGACACTGAATTCTGAAATCTCACACCCTATTTATAGGCGCGGATGGGGTGCTCGCGTCGCGACGCTGGCTCGCGTCGCGCCGCGCGCTACAGTGACACGTGTCACTTGCTGGTTCGTTGACTCAGATCTGATCCGCTGACGTGGCACTGTTCATGACGTCATCGCTTATGTCATGCTGACGTGTCAACTGTTCATGACGTCATTGCTTGCGTCATGGTGATGAGGTGGAAGGTGCGTGGCGACACGTGGGGCGGCGGCCGTCCGACGAATGAGATGTTGACACGTGGCGCGCTGTGATTGGCTGATGATGACGTGGCACGTTGACTCGGTTGACTTGCTGACGTGGCTGCTGATGTGGACGATGATGTGGCGACATGTGGCATGACACGTGAGGCGGTGGCCGTCCAAGCAATGAGATCTTGACACGTGTCACGGCGCACGTTAGCATCTCCGTTGTGATGGTGACACGTGGCAGGCGCATGTTAGCAAAGTCAACTTTTTTCTCAAATTCTGATTTTGTGGACCCGGCGTATTTTAGCAATTTCGGCGCAGGCTGGGCGTCGCGGCGCGCAAGGCTCCAGAGTCGCGACGCGCAGAAGAAGGAATTTTTCCTGTTGACGCATTTTGACCGGTTTTGTCCCAAATTGCCTCCAGTGCTGTCCAAACTTTATTTATCTGCAAAATAACAACAAAACACATCAAAACGTTCATAAATCTCGAGAAACAAGACAAAACATTAGGTCAAATGAGTGGGAAATAGTGATATAAATACCACTCATCATGAAGCAAGCATCACGTTCTTGGAACCAACGTTTTGATAATATCATAAAAGAATATGATTTCATTAAAAACGAGGATGATCCTTGTGTATATAAGAAGGTTAGTGAGAGCGCACTGACATTCATTGTCCTTTACGTTGATGATGTATTGCTTATTGGCAATGACATTCCCATGTTAACATCGGTGAAAGCTTGGCTTTCATTAAAATTCTCCATGAAGGATCTGGGAGAAGCAGCCTTTATTCTAGGAATAAAGATCTACCAGGATAGATCTAGAAAGCTGCTTGGACTCTCCCAGAGCACGTACATTGACAAAATGTTGAAGAGATTCAACATGGATCAGTCCAAGATGGGACTATTGCCAGTGTCACATAGCGTCACTCTATCTAAGGACATGTGTCCTAAAACTCAAGATGAGATTGACAACATGAGTCGGATCGATCATGTATACCATGATATGTACGCGATCTGATGTCTCGTATGCTTTGAGCATGTGTAGTCGCTATCAGGCCGATCCAGGTGATGGTCACTTGATGGCGGTTAAGAATATCCTTAAGTATCTTAGACGAACTAAGGATGCTTTCTTAATCTATGGAGATGGAGAACTTGAGGTAACTGGGTATACCGACACAAGTTTCCAAACCGATAAAGACGACTACAAGTCGCAATCCAGGTACATATTTTGTTTGAATAACGGAGCAGTAAGCTGGAAATCTTCCAAGCAAGAGACTGTTGCCGATTCAACAACAGAAGCGGAGTACATTGCTGTAGCTGAAGTAGCAAAAGAGGTAGTTTGGATCCATAAATTCCTAATTGGATTATGAGTAGTTCCGTTAGCAGTTGAGCCCGTTCAATTGTATTGTGACAATAACGGGGCTATATCGTAGGCTAAGGAACCGCGGTCTCATCAACGATCCAAGCATGTTCTTCGACGTTTCCATCTGATTCGTGAGATCATACATCGTGGCGATGTGAAGATCGAGAAGGTCGTATCAAAAGACAACATTGCAGATCCGTTGACGAAAGCTATTCCTCAGCAAAAGTTTGAGCGACATGTACATAGTTCAGGTATTAGATGCTTGAGTGACTGGCTATTGGCCAAGTGGGAGATTGTTAGACAATTATGACCCATAGCATCACTATTTGTAAAAGACGTTGTGGTTTTTGTAAAAATTAACTATGTGGGAATGAAATTACATTTTATCATTTTGTAATTTGATTACTTAAATATAAAAATGATAAAAGTCACTATGATTAGTTCCGGATTATAAGATATGAGACAATATCAATCCATAAAGGTTTCATCATTAAATATCCCTAGTCGTAGTATTATCGAGACTGGACATCGATAATGCGGAATAGACTAGTATTGCACTTGTGCGTGTTATGGAAGCGTAACAACATAGTTCTCATATATTTAAGTATTGGATACTTATGCAAGTGTGATAGGAGGTTGTGTTTAACGATGGTACGGAAACAGCTTCGCTCTGGATGGACCCCGCGGAATCCCATTGGTAGTATGACTATGTGTCTATGGGAATCCGCATCAGGGTAGGTGTATTTGGTCTTAACCTGAGACTTGCATCGCTAGTACTTGCGACAATCAATACGCTTTGGTTTTGGTCGTCCAGGACTTTAATAGGTTCTGTGTACGCCTCTTCTGGGTTTATTGAGAATCATATTGTATTGGGTGTGATATCAAGACGGAAGTATCACTTCAGTCATATGGAGATGATGATCACGCAGGGATACAGAACTGGTAATCTAAATGGTTGCAACCATCAGGATAATATAACATGGTCCTGATTATCCGATTAAAGAGACTAGTTGTTTGTAATCCGATATATGCTTCGTACGGGACAGACACTATTCCAGCCTCTGGCCTTGCATGTGACATCCGATCCTGGATCGTAATACGTAATACTACGTATACTACGCCTGACATAGATTATATATTCCTTTAAGAATATTTCTGGAGAATTGGGTAGGCATGGTACTTTGCTAGAATCCAACCATGTCTCGTAAATCGGTAAAAACGTGGTACGAGGTACGCACATGTTCGGATAGTCCGACGACCGAATTTACTGCCAATATATCCAGGGATCTCATGGGTTGCTTCCCGAAGATTCACCGATGACGTATGATTCGAAAATAATTAATCTTGGATTAATTACGGATAGATTTTATCTGGGATAAAATACTATTTGAAGAGAGAGAACGATTAATTTGGAATTAATCGATAAAATAATATATTCGATATATTAAACGAAATTAGATTTCGACACGGAATTAAAATTGGATTTTAATTCGGGCTAACAAATTGATTTAGAATTAATTCACGAGCGATGTGAATAGCAATTTTGCTAGACATAATTATTTATTTAAATTTGATTTAATAACGTCGCAACGGAAAGTTCGTTAATTTGGAATTAACAAACTCGAGCCCGAAATATGTTTGCGGGCCCAGTCGCATTTTGAATTAAAGTACGGCCCACAAGTCACATCGCCTGTCACTTTGGTGATGGAAGTCATGTCACCTTTTTGTGATTGACAACCAGTCACTATTCATGATGGGAGTTGTTGAAGGCATTGAATGTAATTTTCCCTCAATTTTGCCTTTTGCTTTTTGGAAAGGAATATATCAAAGTGTGAAGGATTTTGGTATTATGTTTTTAGAAAACAAAATCAAAAGAAAATTGAAACCTCTCTCTCTCTCTCATTAGCTCAAAACCGTTAGCTTCACTACAAGGAAAGAAGAATTGTTTTTCTTTCTAATCTTTCTAGCACATTCAAGGAATCATATCAAGGTGTTAGGGAAACTAATCCCTTGAGCTTGGAATCTCATCACACAAAGCTTGGAGCTTGGAGATCACATTCAAATGACACTTTGGCCGAAACTTCAGAAGAAATTTTTTTATTTGACGCCTCCTAAATCCGATCTTTGTAAGTATGATTCTGTCATTCTTACTTTCGTATTCACATTATTTCATTGATTATATTGATTTTGGATTGTCTTAGAGACCAACACTTTCATGGAGAAAAGAAGACTTAGGTAAATATTTTACCTTACAAACATCTCATTATTACATTTATAATGATAATGTCGTTAGGATATATAACACTAGAAAGAAATTTGTACGCTCCCACTAACCCTACTATCATATGTGTATTCTCTATGCTTTGATAAAATCAAACAATCTGACTGTTATCAAAATTAGAGAACACATATTTCCAGAAAGCTCATCGGAGTCTATCTATAATAGGCTTTATAAGCTAGTATATCAAACTGTGATCTTAGTAGAACACAAACTCTAGGGCCATTCTAGAATGAACTCTTCAAACAAAAAAATCACAACGGATCTATTATTCGAAGAAACCATTCAGAAACACCATTTTGCATTCATAGCTAAAATCATAGTTTAATATCAACATTAACCAACAGATCTTTAATTGTTGAATTAGTGCGACTAGAGACAAGTTTCCTCATAATCTACAATAGATTGCTGAGTACAACCTTTCTCACTGTCATACTATAAAGGTCAAACCTTTAATACGCTCACTTTGCTTTTGTTGCGCAAATCATTTGCACATTTTATGAACAATTCATAATGAAAGCTTAATCAAGTTCAAAACTTGATCGTAGTAAGCTATGAACAATCTTAAATCTATGATTCAATGCTAACTTCCAAAATCGATATCAAATATCGCTCTCATTGTAAGTTATATGATAATTTTCTTCGATAAGAAAACTACAGAACCATTTAGTATCAAATACTTCGCAAATGATTCTGACATCCTATTAGACTTATATGGAAGATGTCTAAGGGTCTTTTCATCTTATTAATTATGTAGTTCCACTTATAATTTATCACTCTCACATTTGACTTCAATAAGTCAAGTCCTTTCTACAATAGTCAACATCTGATGTTACTCACCAAGTAATAAAATAATTTTATTACTCGAGATCGTAGAAAAGATATTCTATCTAATAGAATACAATATTCTATTAAATATAATAAATGATAAACTTTTACTTGTACTTTCGAGGCACAAGTACTTTCAATTATATAACCATTATACAAAAGAATTCAAATCTCAAACTTTTCAAGATTCAAATTTTCTACCTATACTGTTGGACAATTATGACCCATAGCATCACTATTTGTACAGAACATGGTGTTGTTGAAAAAATTAACTATGTGACAAAGGAAATCTCTCTTTTATCATTTGTAATTGGATTACCGGGATATATAAATGATAAAAGTCCATATTATTAGTACTAGATTACTAAGATATGAGACATTATTAATCCACGTAAGGTTTAATCATTAAATATCCCTAGTCGTAGTATTATCGAGACTGGACATCGATAATACGGAATAGGCTAGTATTACACTTGTGCGTGTTATGGAAGCGTAACAACATAGTTCTCATATATTTGGGTATTGGATACTCATGCAAGTGTAATAGGAGGTTCTGTTTACCGATGGTACGGAAACAGCTTCGCTCTGGACAGACCCATCAGAATCTCATTGGTAGTATGACTATGTGCTATGGGAATCCGAATCAGGGTAGGCATATTTGGTCTTAACCTGAGACTTGCATCGCTAATACTTGCGAAAATCAGTATACTTTGGTTTTGGTCGTCCGGGGCTTTAATAGGTTCTTTGTACGCCTCTTCTGAGTATACTGAGAATCGTAGTGTATTGGGTGTGATGTCAAAATAGAAGTATCACTTCAGTCATATGGAGATGATGATCACGTAGGATACGAAACTAGTACTCTGTCCCTAGTGGACGAGTTGTAGTCTCGTGAGGGCTTACAGCAACGATACCCACAAACGTTTTACAAAAGTAAAAAGATAATAAAACTAATGCACATAAAAGCAAAAAGACAAGAGAAAATAGAATAAAGAAGTTAGTGACTAATCAGGTGAAACTTCTACTCCAAGTCAATAGTTGTTTTGTTTCATTCTAAATTACAGAATAAGTAAATTCTCCGATTATATTTACCATTCTCCATATACACAGCCAACGAAATATTAATCAACTCATTTTTGCCCACAACAGTCATAAGTGCAGTTGATAAGAGAGTAATATTTTTGTCCTAAAGTTCTATCAGATTTCACACCTTTTTGTAGCAATTGAATAATTTTTCTCATTTTTCTGATTTTTTTCTTTGATTTTTCTCTATTTTTTATTTATATACAATATCTTCCATCTATGTAGCGAGTGTTGGGTCGGTGACTCCCAAACCAGTTGGCTTTAGGGCACCAGGTGTTAAGACACCCCTACGAACTTAATTACTCAGACTTTAGATATATATATTTTTGCAACATCTTTGATCCATGTAACGAGCTTTGGGCCAGTGACTCCCAAACCAGTTGGTTTTAGGGCACTAGGTGTTAAAACACCCTTATAGACTTAATAACTCGGATCTCAGACTTTTTTTTTTTTTTTAACTCCATTGCTTTTTGAGATGTTTCCTCCAATTAAACTAGAGCACTGAATATTACAAACTTTTCAATTTTAGCTCATGTCTGTATGTTACTATATATGTTGATAATATCTGCTAACTGAACATATGAAGATCCATTTTAGACCGTTTTAAGGAGAATTCACAAATTAAATAATTCAAAATGAAATAAACAAAAATTAACTTGTTTCGAAATAGGTTTGAGATACGTCTCAGGAGTGGAAACTCCTAACTCAGCTATCTCTTGCCAATTTCACCTTTTTAGTCAAAATAAAAACACAAAAACACAAATTTTTTGTAATTTTTGAAAAAATTTCAATTTGTTTTGTATTTTTCGAAAAATTTTGGACTAAAAATAAAAAAACAACACACAACTAAAAACAAGGTACTAATCAACTAATTCCCTCTCCCAAACCTAAATGAGACATTGTCCCCAATGTCTTAAACAGTAGAAGAAGAGTTTAGAAAATAATACATGGTTAGCTGAGAATCTACAGGAAATTAAAAGTTAAGATCCAGATTTATCCGACGCCTCTTACCACGATCGTCCTCGGACCAATTTATCTTTGAAAGGACAGGGTCAATTTGTGGTTCATAGGCCAAGAGTTGGTCTATTAGATCCGGAGCAGTTCTGGCAGTAAAGAGGAGTTCTTTTAAAGGTTTTGATATGAACCCATTTCTCCGGGCATCATCAAGAAACACACAAAGAAAATCATAAAACCCATCAACGTTAAACAGCCCAATTGGTTTCTGGTGTATGTTCAGGTTCGCCCAAGATAGTACTATAAAAAATTTCCTCCAATGTGCCCAAGCCACCTGGCAAAGCAATAAAAGCATCAGCACGGTTAATCATTTCTACCAGTCGTTCAGACATACCTGGTACCATCAGTTCCTCTCCGTTTGAGGATCCAATAAGATTTGCCTCTGCCAAGGGTTTTGGGATGATTCCTAAAACGTTACTACCTCCTTCCTGTACGGCTTTTGAAACGATCCCCATAAGTCCAAGATTGCCTCGCCATATATTAAGTGCATATTCCTTGCAGCTAAGACTCGACCCAATTCCTGTGCTGCTTCTATGCGTCAATGACAAGTTTCCCATCCAATTTTCTTATAAATTGGCAAACAGGGTCTTTTTGAGTCAGATTCCCAAGACTTAACTGTTGTCTTTCTTTTTGAAATTGTGTATGTAATCTGCGAAAGGCTATGTGAACATATCCACTGGGATGCATCTCAAGAGTCGAAGATATATCATCTAAAGACTCCTTACTCAAGCCATCCCTAATGAATTTAATTTTTTCTTCGCGATTATCAGACATCATTCCTAAAGAACGACAACGAGTATTGCAATTCCAACGTGCACATTTGTAACAAACACCCATTTGCTTAGCTCTTCGTTTCTTTGCATAGGTGCTTCTTCCAAAACCAGGCAGAAGTGAAATAAAAGAGTTTGAAGACTCACCTGCCAATCGGACTCGTGCTTCAATTACCCAACGAATGTCATTGGGAACACCATGGATCGTCAGTAACCTCATCCGTTCCAAGCGAGCTTTGTAAACTTTCATTAAAGATTTTTGAGGGAGGGAAGGAAATTGCTTGCGAAGATTTGCGAGAGCATCTTCCATTTTGAAATGACTAAACCTGCAAAAATTAAACACACAAAAATAAAACACACCAAATCACAATATATACACAAATTGCAAGGGTTGCCTCCCTTCTAGCGCTAAGTTTAAAGTCGTCAGGCAGACTTGACTTCTCGAACGTTAAGCTGGATCTGAAAGTGTAACACTTTCTTTTTGTCGCTCAAATGATTCTCCCCAGTAGTGCTTGACACGTTTGTTTTTAACCTTGAAAGTTTTATTAGCGTCAGGATCATGTATCTCAACGGCTCTATTTGGTAAAACTTTGGTGATCACAAATGGACCTGACCACCGTGATTTTGGCTTCCATGGGAAGAATTTCCCCCTTAATTTGTTTAACAGTACCTTCTGCCCCGGTTCCAGTTGTATGCGCACTAACTTCTCATCATGTCTTTTCTTGCCCTTTTCTTTGTACAATTTGGCATCTTCAAAAGGCTGATTGTGAAATTCCTCCAATTCGTTGAGCTGGTGGAACTTTTTCTCTTCTGTTGCTTGTAGAGCAAGAATTGGCTCTTTCAGTGCAAAAGATGCTTTATCTTTAGGCTCCACAGGCAATTGACATGTTTTAAGTTTGTCAGTAGAACTTTGTATTTCATCAGAGTTCTGAATGGTACTGTGTATCACATCGAGTTTGAAACATTCCTCATTCTTTTCATCATCTGGGAAATTCATGGCCTTGAAAACATTGAATGTTACTTCTTGGTCATGTACCCTCATGGTTAGTTCTCCTTTTTGTACATCAATAATGGTTCGACCTGTAGCCAAGAACGGTCTCCCGAGGATGATTGGCACGTCTGCGTCTTCCTCCATATCAAGGACAATAAAATCTGCTGGGAAAATGAATTTGTCAACCTTGACCAGCACATCCTCAACTACGCCTCTTGGAAATACGAGCGTTCTATCAGCAAGTTGCAGTGAGACTGAAGTTGGCATTGTTTCTCCAATCTGTAATTTCCTGAAAATAGAAAAAGGCATCAAGTTAACACTAGCACCTAAATCACATAAAGCCTTACCAAAGTTATGTTCTCCTATGACGCAAGGAACAGTGAAACTGCCAGGATCTTTCAACTTCGGGGGAAGTTTCCTCTGAATGATAGCACTGCATTCTTCTGATAATGCTACTGTCTCGTAATCTCCCAATCTCCGCTTTCGTGAAAGAATATCTTTCATGAATTTGGCATAGGTGGGCATTTGTTCCAACGCTTCTGCAAATGGAATGTTGATATGCAGCTTTTTGAAGATTTCCAGGAACCGAGAAAACTGCTTGTCCAATTTGTTCTTCTGAAGACGTTGAGGAAAAGGTGGAGGTGGAGTGATCTGTTATTTTTCCTTTGCTTCTTTTTCCTCCATCTGTTGCTTTGTTTCTTTTGGAACTTCTCAGAGCAGTTGTTTTGGCTCCAACATCTTTGTGATTTCAGTACCGCTTTTTAACATGATGGCATGACATTGTAATTTTACTTTATTTACTTTTCAGGGAGATATCTAAAATAGAAGTAATAAAAGTGGATCTTTTACCTCAGCATTTTCTTTTATTGTAATTTTACTTTATTACTTTTCAGCAATTTACTTTCAGCATTTACTTTTAAGCAATTTACTTCAGCATTTACTTTTCAGCATTTCTTTAATTCAGTATTTTACTTTATGTCTTTTTTTTATTTAAGTTTTTTTTACTACCCGTAAATATGTGTCGTAACTAAGCCAATTATCTGGGGTTGTGATGAAATCCAATATCACCGGTTTATAAATGGTTAAATTATAGTTTGGGTAATTTAAAGGTTTACTTATTATGTCTTAAGCTTAATGCTTCTTGTTGTCTGATCACCAATAAGATTGATGTGGTAAATCTAAAATGAACTAGACATAGGGATTTTAGGTTTCAGCCTTAGACTTAATAGCCCACGATCTTCCTTGAGGATAGATAACCCTTTAATAGATTTCCTTACAGGATAGACATATACCTGTCGGGCGGGGGTAGCCATAATTGGAACTTAAACTTAATGAATCCAGATAATTTGGTTGACATAGACATATGGTTCAATTGGGTTAAACTGGGTATTTGCGTCTGACCATCGACAAAGGCTTTTGCATAATTTAGTGTTCCAGGTTAGTAAACTGATATTACACAAACATAAAATAACCACTTCATCTTTAAAATGATATTGGAAGAAATCACAACCCTAGATAGTTTTTAATATTGAATTTTCTTAAACCTACTTTCGAACAATTTTATTTACTTGTTTTTAAATTTAGAATCGTCACCATTTCAAATCAATCAAACAACCTGTTAGATACTAGTAATCATTTGACTTCATAAAATTAATAGATTAGATATTAAGTCCTCGTGGGATCGATATTTTTATACTACTTGAACGATACGTGCGCTTGCGTTATACGTGTGTGTTTACGCCGGTCAAGTTTTTGGCGCCGTTGCCGGGGACTTATTTATCTTTCACTATTAATTTAGGGGTTAGATACGTTACTTGTATCTAATTTCTTTTTACTTATTGTTTTTGTTTTCTTGTGTTTCAGGTTCTCAGAAACTACATGAGACGAACCAGAAGCTTTGAACTCCGACGCTTGACCCAGAAATTGAAAGAACCATCAGACAGTTGAGAAGGGAAAGGCGAGAAGGCCAAGAAGCTTTAGTCAACATGGAACCTGAACCTTTGGAGGTTGCACCACCAATTCCCATTCGAGACAGAACCATTCCGGTGGTTGACAGACTCATTTCCTGTATTGTACTTCCTCCCTTACCAGCAAATGCGTGTGTGACATCAAAACATGCATTCAGATGATTCAGCAGTCAGTTCAGTTCGGGGGGAATGCAACTGAAGATCCTAATGCCCACATCAGTAACTTCCTGGAAGTTTGCGGCACTTTCAACTACAACAGAGCATCAGAAGAAGCAATGAGACTGCGAGTTTTCCCATACTCCTTGAAGGACAGAGCTAAAGCTTGGCTACATTCACTACCAGCAGGTTCCATCACAACTTGGAACACTTTAGCCACCAAATTCTTGCAAAAAACTTTCCACCAGCCAGAACTGAAAGTTGAGGAATGACATCACATCCTTTGTACAACAAGATTCAGAATCCCTCTGCGAAGCTTGGGAAAGGTACAAAGATTTGCTCCGGAAATGTCCTCACCATGAGATTCCAAAATGGCTTCAAGTCCAAACATTCTATAATGGACTTTCTGGAATAATGAGAACCACAATTGATGCTGCTGCTGGAGGAGCTTAATGGCAAAAGGAGAAGATCAGGCTGGGACCTAATGAAGAAATGGCCAACAACAATTCTTTGTGGCCAACAGAAAGGAGCATGATCCAAAGAATTGCAGGAATTTATGAAGTGGAGCCACACAGCACTGAATGCCAAGCTGGATATATATGCAAAAATCTAAAACTTACATGAAGGTTAATGGTGGATCCACAAGTTCACCATATGGAGGAGCACCAGAACCAGTTCAGCACCAAGGAAGAGACGGTGAATTATGTCAACAATTTCAACAGACAGGGGAACAATCCATATTCCAACACCTACAACCCAGGGTGGAGGAATCATCCCAATTTTTCATGGAGCAACAATTCAGGCCAACAGCAAAACTATCCACCACCTGAATTCCAAAAACAGAACAAAAGCCAGGAGCAGGCAAATGAACCAGGAATAACAGAAGTGTTGACCCACTTGAAAAAGTTAGAAGCAAAACACGACTCTCAAGCAGCAAGATATGATGCTATGTTTCAATCCCAATCAGCATTAATTCAAAGTCAATCTGCTTCTATTAAAGCACTGGAGAATCAAATGGACAACTGGCAAATGCTCAGAGTTACAGACCGCCAGGTACCCTTCCTAGCAACACAGAGCCAAATCCAAGAAACATGGGGAAGGAGCAATGTCATGCCATCATGTTAAAAGCGGTACTGAAATCAACAAAGATGTTGGAGCCAAAACAACTGCTGAGGAAGTTCCAAAAGAAACAAAGCAACAGATGGAGGAAAAAGAAGCAAAGGAAAAAAACAGATCACTCCACCTCACCTTTTCCTCAACGTCTTCAGAGAAGAACAAATTGGACAAGCAGTTTTCTCGGTTCCTGGAAATCTTCAAAAAGCTGCATATCAACATTCCATTTGCAGAAGCGTTGGAACAAATGCCCACCTATGCAAATTCATGAAAGATTTCTTTCACGAAAGCGGAGATTGGGAGATGAGATACGAGACAGTAGCATTATCAGAAGAATGCAGTGCTATCATTCAGAGGAAACTTCCCCCGAAGTTGAAAGATCCTGGCAGTTTCACTGTTCCTTGCGTCATAGGAGAACATAACTTTGGTAAGGCTTTATGTGATTTAGGTGCTAGTGTTAACTTGATGCCTTTTTCTATTTTCAGGAAATTACAGATTGGAGAAACAATGCCAACTTCAGTCTCACTGCAACTTGCTGATAGAACGCTCGTATTTCCAAGAGGCGTAGTTGAGGATGTGCTGGTCAAGGTTGACAAATTCATTTTCCCAGCAGATTTTATTGTCCTTGATATGGAGGAAGACGCAGACGTGCCAATCATCCTCGGGAGACCATTCTTGGCTACAGGTCGAACCATTATTGATGTACAAAAAGGAGAATAACCATGAGGGTACATGACCAAGAAGTAACATTCAATGTTTTCAAGGCCATGAATTTCCCAGATGATGAAAAGAATGAGGAATGTTTCAAACTCGATGTGATACACAGTACCATTCAGAACTCTGATGAAATACAAAGTTCTACTGACAAACTTAAAACATGTCAATTGCCTGTGGAGCCTAAAGATAAAGCATCTTTTGCACTGAAAGAGCCAATTCTTGCTCTACAAGCAACAGAAGAGAAAAAGTTCCACCAGCTCAACGAATTGGAGGAATTTCACAATCAGCCTTTTGAAGATGCCAAATTGTACAAAGAAAAGGCAAGAAAAGACATGATGAGAAGTTAGTGCGCATACAACTGGAACCAGGGCAGAAGGTACTGTTAAACAAATCAAGGGTGAAATTCTTCCCATGGAAGCCAAAATCACGGTGGTCAGGTCCATTTGTGATCACCAAAGTTTTACCAAATAGAGCCGTTGAGATACATGATCCTGACGCTAACAAAACTTTCAAGGTTAAAAACAAGCGTGTCAAGCACTACTGGGGAGAATCATTTGAGCGACAAAAAGAAAGTGTTACACTTTCAGATCCAGCTTAACGTTCGAGAAGTCAAGTCTAGCTGACGACTTTAAACTTAGCGCTAGCAGGGAGGCAACCCATGCAATTTGTGTATATATTGTGATTTGGTGTGTTTTATTTTTGTGTGTTTAATTTTTGCAGGTTTAGTCATTTCAAGATGGAAGAAGCTCTCGCAAATCTTCACAAGCAATTTCCTTCTCTCCCTCAAAAATCTCTAATGAAAGTTTACAAAGCTCGCTTGGAACGGATGAGGTTACTGACGATCCATGGTGTTCCAATGACATTCGTTGGGTAATGAAGCACGAGTCGATTGGCAGGTGAGTCTTCTGACTCTTTTATTTCACATCTGCCTGGTTTTGGAAGAAGCACCTATGCAAAGAAACGAAGAGCTAAGCAAATGGGTGTTTGTTACAAATGTGCACGTTGGAATTGCAATACTCGTTGTCGTTCTTTAGGAATGGTGTCTGATAATCGCGAAGACAAAATTAAATTCATTAGGGATGGCTTGAGTAAGGAGTCTTTAGATGATATATCTTCGACTCTTGAGACGCATCCCAGTGGATATGTTCACATAGCCTTTCGCAGATTACATACACAATTTCAAAAAGAAAGACAACAGTTAAGTCTTGGGAATCTGACTCAAAAAGACCCTGTTTGCCAATTATAAGAAAATTGGATGGGAAACTTGTCCCTGACGCATAGACGTTAATCAAGCTCTAATTCTTGTACATATTATATCTCTTTGTCTTTTCCTAATAATTTTGATTTGTTTTGTTGTTTTCTTTTATTTTCTCCGACAGGATCCAGACTTTTTTGACCATATCACGATTATTTTACTATTTTGTTATAATCGTCTTTGGAAGATACTGTGCTATTTTTACTCACCCTTTTCAGGTACTATAAATTCAGCTGTCAATGCACTTTTGAAGGCATCCTGATCTTGAGAAAGAAATACATAAAAACATGGAAGCCACTTCAAGAAGACGAGTTGAAAATATTGTGTGTTTTGCGGTAGTAGTGTTGGTACTAAACCACAATACATAGAAGCAGCACAGGAATTGGGTCGAGTCTTAGCTGCAAGGAATATGCACTTAATATATGGCGGAGGCAATCTTGGACTTATGGGGATCGTTTCAAAAGCCGTACAGGAAGGAGGGTGTCACGTTTGGGAATCATCCCAAAACCCTTGGCAGAGGCAAATCTTATTGGATCATCAAACGGAGAGGAACTGATGGTGCCAGGTATGTCTGAACGACTGGTAGAAATGATTAACCGTGCTGATGCTTTTATTGCTTTGCCAGGTGGCTTGGGCACATTGGAGGAAATTTTTATAGTACTATCTTGGGCGAACCTGAACATACACCAGAAACCAATTGGACTGTTAACGTTGATGGATTTTATGATTTTCTTTGTGTGTTTCTTGATGATGCCTGAGGAGAAATGGGTTCATGTCAAAACCTTAAAAGAACTCCTCTTTACTGCCAGAACTGCTCCGGATCTAATAGACCAACTCTTAGCCTATGAACCACAAATTGACCCTGTCCTTTCAAAGATAAATTGGTCCGAGGACGATCGTGGTAAGAGGCGTCGGATTAAATCTGGATCTTAACTTTTAATTTCCTAGATTTCAGCTAACCATGTATTATTTTCTAAACTCTTCTTCTACTGTTTAAGACATTGGGGACAATGTCTCATTTAGGTTTGGGGGAGGGAATTAGTTGATTAGTACCTTGTTTTTATTTGTGTGTGTTGTTTTTATTTTTAGTCCAAAATTTTTCGAAAAATACAAAACAAATTGAAATTTTTCAAAAATTACAAAAAATTTGTATTTTTGTGTTTTTATTTTGACTAAAAGGTTGAAATTGGTAAGAGATAGCTGAGTTAGGAGTTTCCACTCCTGAGACGTATCTCAAACCTATTTCGAAACAAGTTAATTTTTGTTTATTTCATTTTGATTATTATTAATTTGTGAATTCTCCTTAAAACGGACTAAAATGGATCTTCATATGCTCAGTTAGCAGATATTATCAACACTATAGTAACATACAGACATGAGCTAAAATTGAAAAGTTTGTAATATTCAGTGCTCTAGTTTAATTGGAGGAAACATCTCAAAAAGCAATGGAGTAAAAAAAAAAAAAAAGTCTGAGATCCGAGTTATTAAGTCTATAAGGGTGTTTTAACACCTAGTGCCCTAAAACCAACTGGTTTGGGAGTCACTGGCCCAAAGCTCGTTACATGGATCAAAGATGTTGCAAAAATATATATATCTAAAGTCTGAGTAATTAAGTCGTAGGGGTGTCTTAACACCTGGTGCCCTAAAGCCAACTGGTTTGGGAGCCACCGACCCAACACTCGCTACATAGATGGAAGATATTGTATATAAATAAAAATAGAGAAAAATCAAAGAAAAAAATCAGAAAAAATGAGAAAAATTATTCAATTGCTACACAAAGGTGTGTGAAATCTGATAGAACTTTAGGACAAAAATATTACTCTCTTATCAACTGCACTTATGACTGTTGTGGGCAAAAATGAGTTGAAAATTTCGTTGGCTGTGTATATGGAGAATGGTAAAATAATCGGAGAATTACTTATTCTGTAATTTAGAATGAAACAAACAACTATTGACTTGGAGTAGAAGTTTCACCTGATTAGTCACTAACTTCTTTATTCTATTTTCTCTTGTCTTTTTGCTTTGTGTGCATTAGTTTATTATCTTTTTACTTTTGTTAAAACGTTTGTGGGTATCGTTGCTGTAAGCCCTCACGAGACTACAACTCGTCCACTAGGGACAGAGTACTAGTTTCGTATCCTACGTGATCATCATCTCCATATGACTGAAGTGATACTTCTATTTTGACATCACACCCAATACACTACGATTCTCAGTATACTCAGAAGAGGCGTACAAAGAACCTATTAAAGCCCCGGACGACCAAAACCAAAGTATACTGATTTTCGCAAGTATTAGCGATGCAAGTCTCAGGTTAAGACCAAATATGCCTACCCTGATTCGGATTCCCAAATATGCAAGTCTCAGGTTATATATTATAATTAAGGGAGATTAATCTAAATATTAGTAATAAAAGTTTTACCTTTTACCCCAGCAAAGGGGAGTTACCTCCTCATTACTGAAAAGTAAAAACTGAAAATTAAATAAAGAAAAGTACTGTGCGTAAAAGTAAATTGCGGAAAGTAAAAACTGAAAAGTAAAGAAAAGAAAAGAAAGTGCGAAACGAAAATTAATTACTGAAAGCTGTAAATAAACAAACAAGATACAATCTTCTTAGTATTCTTAAGGAATTCCTTAGAAGAAGAAAGTATGAATTTTACAAATGAAATGGCTTGGTATTTATAGGCAAAATTTTGCTTCCATCAAATCATCCACCAAATCAATTATTAATTGCTCCACTAATTGCTCCACTAATTACTCCACCAAATCCATTATTAATTGCTCCACTAATCTCTTATCATGTTTGGTGATGATTTGATAATTTTTTATTATTTTTTATTAATTATTTTTTTGCTTTGAAAATGATTGAAAGTGACTTTATAATTACACACACACACTTCTGGATGGTTCATCAATTTCGGGCATGAAATATTCATAATTCGAAATTATTTTGTCTTTCAAAGTTGTCGATCTTTGAGTCTTCTTTAATCTGAAACTTGAATCAGCTCAATCCGATATCTGAGTACAAAGTTATGCCCAAAATACGACAGATGCGCAAAACTGAAATTTCCAAAACTGCACTTCATCAAAACGCCCTTTCAAGTTTCCAATCTCAAAAATTAAAATATCAAGTCCAATAATTGCCCTTATTTGACCCATATTTCATCCTAAATGATTTCATTGAGACCCGATATTATTTTATCTGCAAAATAAACTAAAACATATCAAAACGTTCATCAAACCCGAGAAACTAAACAAAATATTAAGTAAAAGGGGCAGTAAATATTGATATATTTTCCGCTCATCATACTCTTAAGTACTGCAGTCATCGAGATAATATGACTAGGTCATGATTATCCGATTATAGAGACTAGTTACCAGAGATCCGATATATGCTTCGTACGGGGCAAACACGATTACAGCCCTAGGCCTAGCATGTGATATCGATACTAGATCGTAATACGCAATACTACGTATACTACGCCTGACAAAGATTATATATTCATTTAAAGAATATTTCTGGAGAATTGGGTAGGCACGGTGCTTTGCTAGAAGGCAACCATGTCTTGTAAATCGATAAGGACGTGGTACCGGGTACGCACGTATTCGGATAGTTCGATGACCGTATTTACTGCCAACATATCCAGGGATCTCTTGGGTCATTTCCCGAAGATTCACAGATGAGATTTGACTCGAACAGAATTAATCTAGGATTAATTATGAGAGAGAAAATTAATCTGGGATTAATAATCAGAGAAAGAATTAATCTGGGATTAATTGCGTCAAGAATTAATCTGGGTAAAATAAATTTAATAGTTAAATTGGATTTTTCTATTTAATTTATTTATTTGGGCTAAAATAATATATTAGATATATTAATCAAAATTTGATTTCAAAGCGGAATTAAAATTGGATTTTAATTTAAGCAAACAAATTAATTTGGAATTAACTCGTAATCGACTTTCGTAATAATTCTGCGAGACATAATTATTTAATTAAATTAGATTTAATTATGTCGCAACGGTAAATTCGTTTAGTTCGGAATTAAACGAACCCGGGCCCAAGCGAAGTTGCGTGTTGGATTGCCCGACTTAAATTTTGAATTTAAAGTGAGGCCCACCAACTTACATCAATATGTTTGACACTTGATGGAATTTGGTAATTGGTTGAGTGAAAGCTTGGGATTGCTTTTTCTACACTCCAACCAATTCCGACACACACTTTTTGGTATTTAAAAAGGAAGTCAACATTTTGTGTCATAAGTTTAGAACTTGAAAACATTATTCCTCTTCCTCTCTCTCAATGGGCGTGAACTTGATTCCTCTCCCATGGAATTTTGTTGCAAAATTCTACATAGCTAGCTAGCACTTTAAAGAGTCAAATGAGGTGATAGGGAAACTAATCCATGAGTTTGGAATTCAATTTGAAGGCTTGGAGCTTCTACACATCCATGAAAGTCTTGAATTTTCTCTACCAAGCAAGGTGAGTTTTCCGCAACTCTCTTTAATTTTCACACACGAATCACTCTTAGATGATCTTGGCATGTTCTAGGAACACTAACATATACATATCAAATACGTATATGTAGAAACTAATGAAACCTTAATTAAAAAGATGAATAACTGTTACTAGAGCATATCCCAATAGTACTGAAACTAATTCGATAACACTCAATATCAAACGAATCAAATCATATAAGATTTAATTCCCCCACTAACCAATTCCATCACAATGGAATCCTAGAAGAATCATATTGAGTAAGAATCATATTTATTAAATAATCTTAGGACTAATTGCCATAAATTCATATGTTTGATCGTATCAAACATCTTTGAACAATTCAAAGACTCGCTATGAATTTTAAGGATACAATTTTCAAAACTTCATATCGAATATCTTTGAACCAGTCAAAAATATTCTATTCACGTTTCATCAAAAACATATTGAAAGTTCTCAAAAAAATCAAGACATTCAATATGTTTTCTTTTAGAAACGCGTAACTAAGTCATGAAAACTTATTAACTAAGTTACGAGGTAAAGAAAACTATCCAAGGCAATTTATAATTTATTAAACTTGACCGGTGTTGTCACACGCGTATAACGTAAGCGCACATATCGTTCAAGTAGTATAAAAAGTATCGATCCCACGAGGACTTAATACCTGAACTATTAATTTATGAAGCCAAATGATTACAAGCATCTAACGAATTGATTGTTTGATTTGATGATGACTTAAACTTAAAAACGAGTAAATAAAATTGTGCGAAAGTAGGTTGAGGAAAATTCAAATTTTTAAAACTATCTAGGGTTGTGAATTCTTCCAATACCTTTTTAAAGATGAAGTGGTTATTTCATGTTTGTGTAATATATTGGTATACTAACCTGGAACACGAAATTCTGCAAAAGCCTCTGTCGATGGTCGGATGTAAATACTCAATGTAACCCAATTAAATCATATGTCTATGTCAATCAAATTACCTGGATTCATTAAGACTAAGTTCCAATTGTGGTTACCCCCGCCCAACAGGTATATGTCTATCCTGTAAGGAAATCTATTATAGGGTTATCTATCCTCAAGGAAGATCGTGGGCTATTAAGTCTAGGGTCTTAAACCTAAAATTCATTCGTCAAGTTTATTTTAAGTTTACCAGATCAATCTTATTAGTGGCCAGTTAACAAGACGCATTAAGCTTAAGACTTAATAAGTAAACCTTTATATTATCCAAAATATAAAATAACCCCTTATAAACCGGTGATATTGGAATTCATCACAACCTCAGATAACGGGCTTAGCTACGACACATATTTACAACTAGTAAAAACTTAAAAATAAAATACATAAAGTAAAATGCTGAAAAGTAAATGCTAGAAATTAAAAGGAAAAAATACAAAAAAAGAAAAGAAAATGCTAGGGTTAAAGGATCCTTTTATTACTACTATTTTAGATATCTCTCTTAATTAATATTAACTTGTGTGATATTACCAACCAGCCATATAGGCGGTAACCTGATTAAGTCAAATTAATAATTAATTACCAACCGACCAACCAGGCGGTATCCTTACTTAGTCAGGTTAAAACCAATTTAATATCAATTACCAACCGGCCATATAGCGGTATCCTCATTAAGTCAAGTTTTAAATAGTTATTATATTATAATTAAGGGAGATTAATCTAAATAGCAATAATAAAAGCTTTACCTTTCACCCTAGAAGGGGGAAGTTACCTCCTCATTGCTGAATAGTAAAAACTGAAAAAGTAAAGAAAGTAAATTACTATTACAAAAAGTAAATAAAATTAATTACATAACTAAAATTAAACAAACTAGATACAAACTCCTTAGTATTCTCAAGGAATTACAGAGCGGAAGGTACATCTGAAACTGAAATTTCGAGCTGAATTTATAGGCGTCGACAAGCTTCACCCTTCGTGACGCGTCACGCCGTGATTTGCGGCGTGGCTTGCAGAGGCGACGACACGTGGCACTTGAATTTACGATAAGGCGACACGTGGCAAAGAGCGTCGGCAACTCAATGATTGCGATGACGTGGCGATGTTGATTGTCGACACCGTGTGATTGTGACACGTGGCATAAGATGATTGGTTGATGATGACTTGGCTGACACGTGGCAAGCGACTTGGCATGTGACTAATGTGGACACCACGTGGATGACACGTAGGTGACACATGGCGATGGTGATTGTCAGCAGCAGCATGTGATGGTGACACGTGTCCGACGCACGTTAGCATGATTTGATGTGATGTTGACACGTGGCAGACGCTGTTGGATAACATGACCCATAGCGTCACTATTTGTACAGATCATAGTGTGTTGTACAAATTAACTATGTGACAAGGAAATTGCACTCTCATCATTTGTGATTAGATCACCATAGATATATAAATGAAGAGAGGTCCCTATGATTAGTTCCTGGATTGAGATGATATGAGACAGTATCAGTCCACGAAGGATTAATCATTAAATATCCCTAGCCGGATTATTATCGAGACTGGACATCGATAATGCGGAATAGGCTAGTATTGCACTTGTGCGCGTTGTGAGGGCACAACGGCATAGTTCTCATATATTTGGGTATTGGATACTCATGCAAGTGCGATAGGAGGTTGTGTTTCACCGATGGTACGGGAAACAGCTTCGCTCTGGATAGACCCCTCGGAATCCCATTGGTATTATGACTATGTGTCTATGGGAGTCCGACATCAGGGTAGGTGTGTATGGTCTTAACCTGAGACTTGCACCGCTAATGCTTACGACAATCAGTATACTTTTGTTGAGGTCGTCTAGGACTCTAACCGGTTCTATGTACGCCGACTGCTGAGTATATGAGAATCGTAGAGTGTTGGGTGTGATGTCAAGACGGAAGTATCACTCAGGTCATAGTGGAGATGATGTCACGCAGGATACGGTATTAGTGCTCTTAAGTGCTGGCCACCATCGGGATATTATGACAAGGTCATGTATATCCGATTATAGAGAATAGTTACCAGACATCCGATATGTGCTTCGGACGGGGCAGACACTTATCCAGCCCCAGCCCTAGCACGTGACTATCCGATACTGGGTTGATATACACGATACTTGGTATACTACGCTTGATATAGATCTTAAATATTCTTAGATGAATATTACCGGAGAATTGGATAGACTTCGTGCTTTGCTAGTAGCCGATCTTGTCTCGTAAATCGGTAGAACGTAGTACTTGGTACGTACGTGATTCGGATACTCCGACGACCGTATTTACTGCCGAATTGTCCGGGGATCTCATGGGTCGCTTCCCAATAATCCACCGATGACGCACAACTCGCACTCTTGAATAATCTGGGATTATAATAGAAGAGAGAGAAAATTAATCTAGGATTAATTACGGAGATATTTTATCTAGGATAAAATATCGTCTAGAGAGAGATAACGATTAATTTTGGAATTAATCGGTAAATAATATATTCGATATATTAAATGAAATTAGATTTCGACGCGGAATTAAAATTAGATTTTAATTCGGGCGAACGAATTAATTTAGAATTAATTCGTTAGCGACGTGAATAGTGAATTCGCTAGGCGTAATCATTTAATTACGACGCGACGGAAAACTCGCTAATTGGGAATTAGCGAAACCGAGCCCGAGTGTGATTGCGAGCACATTCGTATTTCGAATTCGAGTGCGGCAACGCAAGTCACATCAAGCGTCAAATCACTCGTCACAATCAAGCGTCAAATCAAAAGTCACTTTGAGTGATTGATTGATTGATTGATGGATGTGATTGATTGAGTGATAGACACTCAACATGTCACTTTGATAAAGTGAAATGAATAGTTGATGGAAGTAGATGAAATAGTGTTAGTTGTTGAGACTTTTACCATTTTATTATTTTGATGTATTATTTGGTAATGTTTTAACATATTTTTTGGAAAATATATATAAACTTTTTGGAAAAGGTTTTGCAACTTAATACAAATTCATCACATTCTTCTCTCTCATTTTTCTCTCTCCTCTCACGCCCTGGAGGGGCTGTTTCTGCTTCTGTTCTTGGCAGTGAACTGCCGTGGAAGTGGAGCAAAAAGGGAAGCAAGAGTTGGGTTTTTTCATGGCAAAAATCCAAGTGCTAGCACACTACGAGTCTTGCGAAGGTGGTAGGGAGGTTCACCCATGAGTCGGGATTCGTTTGACGCAATCTGGAGCTCCGTTTGTCATCTCAAATTTCTGTTTTTGGAGGCAGTGGACTGGTCAGTTCAGACGTGAAAGGCAGTGGGCTTTTTGGCTTCATTCGTCTCCAAATCGTCTCAACCGATCGATGTGAGTATTCCGCAACTTCGTCGATGTGTATTCACAATGTTTTTCATGCTTATAATCGATCCGGGACCTTAATAGAAACCAACAATGGCATCAAGAGCCTAGGTTTGAGCATGAAAATTTTAGGGCTTAAAATTGGGTAAATGTGTGTTGAGCATGATTTGAATGAATTGATTGTTTAAGTATGCTTATAACATGTTGAATTGCATTTTGGTTGGACCAATTTGTTGAAAATTGATTTGGAATAATTTTCCCCAAATATGTTACCTTGGCCGAAAGTTTAGGGCATTTGGAATTCATGGAATTTTTTGATTTTGATTCATTGGATGAGTTAGAATCATGTAGGATGATGTTAATTTAAGATTAATTTTGGATTGAATTTTGAATTGAACAAAATCCCCAAATTCCTTCAAGTGGCCGAATGTAACAAGCCCTATTTAGTCTTGGATTTTGATTTTTTGGACATTGGATGTGTTAGAAATCATTCGGGAAGTTAATTCGATGTCGATTGTGGAATTAATTGGATTGAATTCAAATCGGACAAAATTATCTTCCTTGGCCGAGACTTAGAAGCATGTAAAATGGGTTTGATTTTTTCATTTATGTGTTGGACATGTGATGATGATAATGAGCATGATTAATTGGACTAATTTCATGTTTTGGAAATATTGATTTGGGTGATTAATCATGTAATGCACTTTAGGTAATTAAATTGCGGAATTGGATTCATGTAATTTAGTTATTTAGGCCTTAAATTGGATTTGGGCTTATTATGTTGTAAATGGGCTTATTGGGCTTTGTTGTACAAAGTTGGATTTATGCCAAATGGATTGGATCCAATTGGGCCCAAAACCACTACCATAAAGCCCAAATGCAACTTATAAACCTTTAAAGTTTAATTGGGCCTAATGGGCCTAAATTGATTTCTAGGCTTATGGGGTTACTCCTTGATTGGGCTTTGGTTGCCGAAGCCCACGCCTTAAAGAAATTAATTAAAGCCCATTAGACTTGAATTGAATTGACGTTGGACGTCAATCGGGCTTTGAGACCCGAAGCGATTAAATTTAGAATTTAAGTCGTTAAAGGTTTATTAAATAAAGTGTAATATTTAATTTGGAATTGAATAGTGAATTAGTATTAAATACATGTTAAATTGGATTTAATGATGTAGTTTAATTTAATTCATGAATTCGTACTTTGAGTACTTATTCGCAAAAACGAGTTTGACTCGACCAAAATCAAATCGTTGTTTGAACATTGGATGATCACATAATTATCAGATTAATTAATTTGATTAGATTGATTGATAGCATGCTTTTGTGTGAATACGTGGTTGTGATGAATGAATAATGTATTTCGGATGGATATTAGTCGGGTAGGGCAATTTTGGAAATTGTTGTAATAAATTCGATTTATTAAATTGGACCTGCGTGTCCAGCCTTATCACCTTTATTCTCTTTGTATTCTCTTTTCACCTATTCCCCTCAATGTAAATGAGGTTTCTTTAGAAGTGTAGTGTAACGGGTAGAAGTAATACAAGTGCTAGCTTGAGTGAGAAGGGAGAGATTTGATCTAGGATCAATGTGTTAAGTATCCATCCGCATATCATTATTATTTATTTTCATACTAGCTTTATATGTATTTAGAATGCATGTTTAAGGGTGTATGATGATGAGACCTTAACAAAGATAATGAAATTGGTAGCCAATTTGCACGCGAAAAGCCCTCATTAAAATATCATGTGTCTTTTCCTTCCATTGAGTGATTCTTGCTCAAGATCCTAGATTGGCATGGGTTGTTGGCCAAAGTCAAGCCCTTGTCCGTCGAAGATGTGCTTGAATCACGAAGCTTTGTTCCATATTGGTGTCTTGTCCAAGTTGTGGTTTGTTGGCCAAAGTCAAGACCACTTCTTGTCCATCGACATTGATTACGAAGCTTCCATGGTCAATGGGTCCGCGCTTGACTGGGATCATTAGGTTTGTTGTGCCAAAGCCAAGGCCTAGTTGATTCAGAGGAAATAGGTTAGGCTATATATTGGATATATAGGCATATATAAGATATATGTTTCGGACTTGGATGTCCACCTACCGGATCTAGGAGTTGGATGAGATCCAATTTATCTTCGAGATCTACCTAGTTAATTATCATACAATTTGTTGGCCAAAGTCAAGATTGTGTGATACTTTAACGGGATCCTAGCCCACTAGGAAACACGGTTTTCCGAGTACTCGACAGAGGGTTAGAGGCTCGACGAAAAATAGTGGGAGGCAAGAATTGAATTTGCAATATTCGTTCAATTACTCGCCATACGCGCTCAAACAAATATCACTCGTCAAATATATTAAAAGTATTAGTTGGACTAATATTTATTGTTGTTTTAAATAAACAGTTGGACTGTATTATAGTTGATTATATATAATTGGATTATATTAATCAATATATTTGAATTAATTAATTTCAGTTTACAGTTGATTTTATAATTGGATTATAGTAATCAATGTAATTGAGGTTAATTAATTTGGATTATATTTGATTATATAGTTGGACTATTATAATCATTATAATATATATAGTACCACTAATCATTGATTAAATAGTTAGACTATTGTAATCAAGATAAAATTGAAAAATTGGATATTTAAAATATAATCTGGGATTAAATATTTTAAATGATTTAATTTTCAAATTGGGAATAAATAATAGGTTACTTTATTTGATAAAATAACTTATTATACCTTAAGCCCAAAATTAAGCAAAATAAGTAGAGCATAAAATCTTTGGAAGATTTATGTGATGATGACTTTAATGCTTAATTTAATATATTTGTCATAAATCTAATTTTAGATTTAGAAGTATTAAAATTGCAATAAATAATTCTTGGAGAATTAATTGACTATTCTAGAGGTGAAAAGTCAAAGTTTGCAATTGGGCATGTTGCACGAGGTGCACATCGTTTCAATATTCTAAAACCCAAGGCTTGTCCTAAGGTTTCTGAAATATTGAAAAGGATAATTGACATATCCCAAAGTGACTACCATTTGGATATGGCAGACACGAAGGAATTAAAGAAAGGGCAAGGCTCTGACTTTAAAATGTTTGTCAAAGTTATGTTCACTACTAGTATTGAAATTAGATTTTAAATACTTAGTGTGGTACATAAAATATATGTATTGATGTTCAGAATCTGCTTTGAGCAGGATACTGACTTCAAGCTGAGATTGCTCTGCGAATCGGAAACGGGACGAAAGTCGCTGTTTCGACCGTAGATACCTAAGTTTAGGAACTACCCTTCGGGTATGTACTTAAATTAGGAACTGTTATAATGTAACTAGTTTGACTAGAGACATTATCTCTATATCAGTGTTTAATCCATTGTGGATAAACCTTTATATTCTAGAACACTAAGTGTTTCATTATATAAAGATGATACTGAGATAAACACATTAGATGTGAATAACAGAATTTATATTTTGAATATAATTAAAATCTCAAAACATATAAAATGACAAATAAATAGCTCAAATTGATTTGATCAATAGAGACTTATTTGTGGCATTGTTGTCTGGGACACAATTAAACAAGATTCGTATATCCGCACTTTTGAAGAGTGGGTACTAGGACTGATTTGACTATTCAAATAAAGTCTACAAATCTAGTTTGTTAGGTAAAGTACCTAAAACACTATTTACTTGGTAATAGTGAAAATGCCATCGATCTGTTAGCCCTATTCATGGTGAAGTTAGTGGGCCCATATCTAGCTAGGCTAGATGTGAACATGAATATTTCGTGACCTTAACGGATGTAACATCACGTTATGGTTATGTGTTTCTTTTGAAGAACACAGATCGGAAACTATTAGAGTTTCGACACGAAGTAGATAAACAGATCGACTATAGTATTATACCGTCACGGTAAGACCGTAATGGAAAATACTTAAGCAGTAAGTTTCAAACATACATGAAAGAGTATAGTATTCTTTCAGATGAGGACTCCTCCCGAGACACGTCAGTTAGACGGTGTGTCTGAACGAAAACCAAATTTTGTTGGACATGATAAGGTTTATCACGAGTCGCTCTGAGCTATCATTTCCTTCAAACATGATATGTATTAACAGTGCAAAACTTATTTAGAATAAGGTTCCATATAAATCTGTTTGACAGATATCATATAGGATATGAATAGGAAAGAAACAGGGTTTCTCATTCCTGATAATTTGGGTATGTCAGGCATAACGTTTGGATGATACCAAACTAAAAGACCCAAATTGGATAAGTGCCAATTATAGGTTATCCTAGGGAAACCATAAGTATAGTACTTATAAATCTCACATGAGAACAATATAATTGTTGCTCACCATGCGGTTTGCCTAAGAGGAACACTGATATGCAGTGGTCAGTGGGAGGATAGTGATACTCGATGAAAATCGGAGTAATACTATTCAAGGCACGAAGTCCTTAATGGAACACAAACAGTTCATCAATGATGAATCTGTACCCTTAATCTTCGAATACACAAGAACCGCATAGATCGGAGAGAATCAGGAAACAACCTGGGGTATGGGTTTCTGATGTAACCCCTTAAGATATAAATCTTATGAGGGTATACCATCTGACTACGATTTGAGGAAGTGATACGAGGTATCGACTCCCTATTATGGCAAAGTGCCATGATCTTGTGTATATAAGGAGGTTAGTGGGAGAGCACTGAAAAGAAATTCCCATAAAGCAATTGTTGAAAGCTTGGCTTTCATAGATATTCTCCGTAGAATTCTGGGGAGTAACAACCTTTATTCAAGGAATAAAGATCTACTGGGATAGATTTGGAGCTGTTAACACTCTCTGGGAAATTGTACATTTAAAATGTACTTGATATGGTGTCTCATACGCTTTGAGCATATGGAGTCACAATCAGGACAATCCAAGTGATAGTCACTGGATTGAAGTTAAGGACATCTGTTAGTATCTTAGAGAACTAAAGATGCTGTCTTAAACTATGGAGAAGGAGAACTTGAAGTGACTGGGATCACTACCGCAAGTTTCCAAACAGTTAAATACTACGGTACTATAAAGTTTGAATAACGGGACAGTGAGCTGGAAATCTTCCGAGCAAGATACTGTTGCCAAATAAACAACAAATGCGGATTATTGCTGCAGCTGAGGCAGCAATAGAAGCCATTTGGGTCGATAATAAATCTAATTAGATTAGATATAGTTCTGTTAGCAGCTGAGCTAGGCGTCAGCACAAGGCTAAAGAATTAAAGGTCTCATCGACGATCAAGATATATACTTCTATATCATCTGATTCGTTCGGATCATACATCGTGGCGATGTGATGATCGTATAAATCACGTCAGACGATAATCATGGAAATCCGCTGACGAAAACCTTTTCTCAGCAATTGAGCGAACCGTACATAGTTCGGGTGTTCGACACTTGAGTGACTGGCTATGTGCCAAGTGGGAGATTGTTGGATAACATGACCCATAGCGTCACTATTTGTACAGATCATAGTGTTGTTGTACAAATTAACTATGTGACAAGGAAATTGCACTCTCATCATTTGTGATTAGATCACCTTAGATATATAAATGAAGAGAGGTCCCTATGATTAGTTCCTGGATTAAGATGATATGAGACAGTATCAGTCCACGAAGGATTAATCATTAAATATCCCTAGCCGGAGTATTATCGAGACTGGACATCGATAATGCGAAATAGGCTAGTATTGCATTTGTGCGCGTTGTGAGGGCACAACGGCATAATTCTCATATATTTGGGTATTGGATACTCATGCAAGTGCGATAGGAGGTTGTGTTTCACCGATGGTATGGGAAACAGCTTCGCTCTAGATAGATAGACCCCTCGGAATCCCATTGGTATTATGACTATGTGTCTATGGGAGTCCGACATCAGGGTAGGTGTGTATGGTCTTAACCTGAGACTTGCACACGCTAATGCTTACGACAATCAGTATACTTTTGTTGAGGTCGTCTAGGACTCTAACCGGTTCTATGTACGCCGACTGCTGAGTATATTGAGAATCGTAGAGTGTTGGGTGTGATGTCAAGACGGAAGTATCACTCCAGTCATAGTGGAGATGATGTCACGCAGGATACGGTATTAGTGCTCTTAAGTGCTGGCCAGCCATCGGGATATTATGACAAGGTCATGTATATCCGATTATAGAGAATAGTTACCAGACATCCGATATGTGCTTCGGACGGGGCAGACACTTATCCAGCCCCAGCCCTAGCACGTGACTATCCGATACTGGGATACTGGGTTGATATACACGATACTTGGTATACTACGCTTGATATAGATCTTAAATATTCTTAGATGATATTACCGGAGAATTGGATAGACTTCGTGCTTTGCTAGAAGCCGATCTTGTCTCGTAAATCGGTAGAACATAATACTTGGTACGTACGTGATTCGGATACTCCGACGACCGTATTTACTGCCGAATTGTCCGGGGATCTCATGGGTAGCTTCCCAATAATCCACCGATGACGCACAACTCGCACTCTTGAATAATCTGGGATTATAATAGAAGAGAGAGAAAATTAATCTAGGATTAATTACGGAGATATTTTATCTAGGATAAAATATCGTCTAGAGAGAGATAACGATTAATTTTGGAATTAATCGGTAAATTAATATATTCGATATATTAAATGAAATTAGATTTCGACGCGGAATTAAAATTAGATTTTAATTCGGGCGAACGAATTAATTTAGAATTAATTCGTTAGCGACGTGAATAGTGAATTCGCTAGGCGTAATCATTTAATTACGACGCGACGGAAAACTCGCTAATTGGGAATTAGCGAAACCGAGCCCGAGTGTGATTGCGAGCCCATTCGTATTTCGAATTTGAGTGCGGCAACGCAAGTCACATCAAGCGTCAAATCACTCGTCACATCAAGCGTCAAATCAAAAGTCACTTTGAGTGATTGATTGATTGATTGATGGATGTGATTGATTGAGTGATAGACACTCAACATGTCACTTTGATAAAGTGAAATGAATAGTTGATGGAAGTAGATGAAATAGTGTTAGTTGTTGAGACTTTTACTATTTTATTATTTTGATGTATTAATTGGTAATTGTTTTAACATATTTTCTTGGAAAATATATAAACCTTTTTGGAAAAGGTTTTTCCAACTTAATACACAATTCATCACATTTCTTCTCTCTCATTTTTGCTCTCTCCTCTCACGCCCTTGGAGGGCTGTTTCTGCTTCTGTTCTTGGCAGTGAACTGCCGTGGAAGTGGAGCAAAAAGGGAAGCAAGAGTTGGGTTTTCATGGTGAAAAATCCAAGTGCTAGAACACTACGAGTCTTGCGAAGGTGGTAGGGAGGTTCACCCATGAGTCGGGATTCGTTTGACGCAATCTTGGAGCTCCGTTTGTCATCTCAAATTTCTGTTTTTGGAGGCAGTGGACTGGTCAGTTCAGGCGTGAAAGGCAGTGGGCTTTTTGGCTTCATTCGTCTCCAAATCGTCTCAACCGATCGATGTGAGTATTCCGCAACTTCGTCGATGTGTATTCACAATGTTTTTCATGCTTATAATCGATCCGGGACCTTAATAGAAACCAACAGAAGCACGTTGGCAGATTCGGCGTACGTTTGCATCTGACGCATTTTAGCAGAACCCCTCTGATTGGTCCACATATCCCGGTGCATTTTAGCAGAGGTCTGACGCACATTAGTGGTCGCGACGTAGGCTGCGCGTCGCGATGCGCCAAAAGATGATTTTTCCCTTTTGTCCATTTTTTATTGTTTTGGCGCCAAATTACTTCTAGAGAGTCCTGAAACTTTATTTATCTACAAAATAACACAAAATACATCAAAATATTCACAAATCTCAAGAAACAATACAAAATATTAGGTCAAATGAGTGAGAAATAGTGATACATTTACCACTCATCACACCCTCAAACCTAACATTTTGCTAGTCCTCGAGCAAAATAACAAAATAAAATAACATAAACATCTTTAAAATAAATTTAAACTAAGCCACTTTCGTATGGATCACGGTTGCATTTAGCGTATGCAAAAAGCCTTTAAACCCCTAGGTGTCCCTAGTGGACGAGTTGTAGTCTCGTGAGGGCTTACAGCAACGATACCCACAAATGTTTTACAAAATTAAGAAGATAGTAAAACTAATGCACACAAAAACAAAAAGATAAGAGAAAATAAAATAAACAAGTTAGTGACTAAACAGGTGAAACTTCTTATCCAAGTGAAGAGTTGTTATCTTTCTTTCTAAATTACTGAATAAGTAAATTCTCCGATTATTTTTACCATTCTTCATATACACAGCCAACAAAATATTAATCAACTCATTTTTTCCCACAATAGTCACAAGTGTAGTTGAAAAGAAGGTAATATTTTTATCCTAAAGTTATATCATAATTCACACATTTTTTTAAGCAATGGAATATTTTTCTGATTTTTCTGAATTTTTTTTATACAATATCTTCCATCAATGTAGCGAGCTTTAGGCCAGTGCCTCCCAAACCAGTTGGCTTTAGGCCACTAGGTGTTAAGATACCCATACAGACTTAATTACTCAGACTTCAGATATATATTTTTTTTGTAACATCTTTGATCCATGTAGCAAGCTTTAGGCCAGTGGCTCCCAAACCAGTTGGTTTTAGGGCACTAGGTGTTAAAACACCCCTACAGACTTAATAACTCGGATCTCAGAAGTTTTTTTTTTCCATCGCTTTTTTTTTTATGTTTCCTCCAATTAAACTAGAGCACTGAATATTACAAGCTTTTTAATTACAACTCATGTCCATATGTTACCATGTATGTTGATAATACTTGTCAACTGAGCATATGAAGATTCATTTTAGTCAGTATTATGGAGAATTCACAAATTAAATAATTCAAAAGGAAATAAACAAAAATTAACTTGTTCCGAAATAGGTTGAGATACGTCTTAGGAGTGGAAACTCCTTACACAGCTATCTCACACCAATTTCACTCGATTCATCAAATTAAAAACATAAAAACACAAAATATTTTTTTGATTTTTGTAAAAAATTTCAATTTTTTTTTTTAATTTTTTCGAAAAATTTAGACTAAAAACCGAAAAAATAACACAATAAAAATAAGATACTATTCAACTATTCCCCTCCCCCAAACCTAAATCATTGTCCCCAGTATCTTAAAAAGTAAAAGATGAGCTGAGAAGATAGTACCTGGTTAGCTAAAATTCTACATCTAAAAAGGAAATTAAAGGTTGAGATCCAGATTTATTCGACGCTTCTTACCACGATCATCATCAGACCATTTTATCTTGGAAAGGATATGGTGAATTTGTGGTTTATAGGCTAAGATTTGGTCAATTAAATCTGGGAAGTTCTGGTAGTGAAGAGAAGTTCTTTCAGAAGTTTTGTCACGAACCCATTTCTCCGGGCATCATCAAGAAACACACAAAGAAAATCATAAAATCCATCAACGTTAAACAGCCCAATCGGTGTCTAGTGTATGTTCAAGTTCGCCCAAGATAGCACTATAAAAATTTCCTCCAATGTACCCAAGCCACCTGGCAAAACAATAAAAGCATCAGCACAATTAATCATTTCTACCAGTCGTTCAGACATACCTGGCACAATTAATTCATCTCCGTTTGATGGTCCAATAAGATTCGCCTCCACCAAGGGTTTTGGGATGATTCCCAGAACTAGACTGGCTCCTTATTGTACGGCCTTTGAAACGATCCCCATTAATCTAAGATTGTCACTGCCATATACTAAGTGCATATTATTCTCAACTATGACTCGACCCAATTCTTGTGCTGCCTCTATGTATTGTAGCTTAGTACCAACACTAGTACCGCAAAATACACATATTTTTTCAACTCGTCTTCTTGAAGTAGCTTCCATTTTTTTATGTACTTCTTTCTCAAATATGGATGCCTTCAAAAGTGCAATGATGAGTTGAATTTATAGAACCTGAAAAAGGGTGAGTAATAATAGCACTAGTACCTGTCAAATGACAATTATTAGATAAATAGTAAAATAAACCGTGTTAGTCAAAAAGATCTGGATCCTGTCAGAGAAAATAACAAAACAAATCACAATTATTAGGAAAAGATAAAGAGATATAATATTTACAAGAAAGTAACAGCTTGATTGACGTCTATGTGTCAGGGACAAGCTTCTCATCCAATTTTCTTATAAATTGGCAAACATGGTCTTTTAAAGTCAGATTCTCGAGATTGTACTGTTGTTTTTCTCTTTGGAATTGTGTATGTAATTTGTGAATGGCTATATGAACATATCCACTGGGAAGCGTCTCAATAGTAAAAGATATATCATCTAAAGACTCCTTACTCAAGCCATCCCTAATGAATTTAATTTTATCTTCGCGATTATCATACACCATTCCTAAAGAACGACAACGAGTATTGCAATTCCAGCGTGCACATTTGTAACAAACACCCATTTGCTTAGCTCTACATTTCTTTACATAGGTGCTTCTTCCAAAACCAGGCAAATAAGAATTATAAGAATCAGAATACTCACCTGCTAATCGGACCCGTGCTTCGATTACCCAATGAATGTCATTAGGAATACCATGGATCGTCAGAAGTCTCATTCATTCTAAGCGAGCTTTGTAGACATTCATCAGATAATTTTACGGGAGAGAAGGAAATTGCTTGTGAAGATTTGCGAGAGCTTCTTCCATCGTGAAATGACTTTACTTGCAAAAATTAAACACACAAAAATAAAACACACCAGATCACAATATATACATAAATTACATGGGTTTCCTCCCTGCTAGCGCTAAGTTTAAAGTCGTCAGCTAGACATGACTGTCCGAACGTTAGGCTGGATCTGAAAGTGTGACACTTTCTTTTTGTCGCTCAAATGATTCTCCCTAGTAGTGCTTGACACGCTGACTGTTAACCTTGAATGTTTCATTGCTGTTGGAATCAAGTAACTCAACAGCTCCATATGGTAAAACCTGAGTAATCACAAATGAACCTAACCACATTGATTTCAACTTTCCAGGGAAAAGTTTCAACCTTGAATTGTATAACAACACATGATGCATTGGTTCCAGTTGTCTGCACAGTATTTTTCAATCATGCCATTTCTTGGTCTTTTCTTTGTATAATCTGGCATTCTCATAAGCCTGTAGGTGAAATTCCTCGAATTCGTTGAGTTGGTGAAGTCATTTCTCTCATGATGCTTGTGGATCATGATTCAACTTCTTCAGTGCCCAGTACGCCTTGTGTTCAAGCTCAACTGGCAGATGGCATGCTTTCCCAAACACCATTCGATATGGGGACATACCAATGGGTGTTTTGTAAGCTGTCTGTTAGGCCTATAATGCGTCATCCAGTTTTGTAGACCAGTCCCTCCTTGTTGATCCAACGGTTCTCTCCAAGATTCTTTTGATCTCCCTGTTTGAAACTTCAACCTGTCCGTTTGACTGTGTGTGGTAAGCAGTGGTAAATTTATGAGTAACTCCATATTTGGATAAGAGTGCATCGAAATATTTATTGCAGAAATGTGTGCCACCATCACTGATAATGGCCCGAGGTGTTCTGAAGCGAGTGAAAATATTATTTTTAAGGAATTTGATCACCACTTTTGAATCGTTTGATGGCAGTGCAATTGCTTCAACACATTTAGAGACATAGTCTACAGCAACCAGTATATACAGGTTTCCAAATGATGGAACAAAGGGTCTCATAAAATCAATCCCTCACACATCGAATATTTCCACTTCCAGAATATTTTGCAGAGGTCCTTCATTTCTCCTCGAAATATTTCCCATTCTCTGGCACCTGTCACATTGAAGAGAAAATAAGTAAGCATCTTTAAAAAAAATGGGCCAGAACAAACCTGATTGTAGGACTTTGGCTGCATTTTTGTTTCCGCTGAAGTGTCCGCCATATGGTGACGAATGACAATATTGCAGAACAGTGTTGACCTCCTCCTGTGGAACACACCATCTCAATAATTGATCAGCATAGTGTTTGAACATGTACGGCTCATCCTAGATATAGTGTTTAACTTCTTTGAAGAACTTCTTTCGTTGTTGAGTTGTCCATTCCAATGGCCATTTTCCCGATACTATGTAGTTGACATAGTCAGCATACCAATGGACATCATATTGTTTCAAGGAAAACAACTATTCATCTGGAAAATTTTCTTTGATTGTCAATTCTTTACCAGCTGTTTGTCCATTCTCGAGCCTCGATAAATGATCTGCCACTTGGTTTTCTGTCCATTTCCTGTCTCGAATCTCCACGTCAAATTCTTGCTAAAGAAGTATCCAACAAATCAATCTGGGTTTGGCATCTTTTTCGCGATCATATATTTGATTGCTGAATGATCTATGTAGACCACCACTTTGGGACCCAACAGATATGATCAGAATTTATCAAAAGCGAACACAACTGCGAGCAACTCATTTTCAGTGGCTGTGTAGTTGAGTTGAGCTTCATTCAGAGTTTTGCTGGAGTAATAAATGGTGTGGAAAACTTTTTCTTTGAGTTTTCCCAAAACTGCACCTACAATAAAATCACTAGCATCGTACATCACCTCAAATGGAAGGGTCTAGTCTGGTGATACAATGATAGGAGCAGAAATCAACTTCTGTTTTAGGATCTCAAAAGCTTTGTGACATTCTTTGGTGAAGTTGAAAGGCACATCCTTTTCCAGAAGATTGCATAAAGGTTTAGCAATCTTTGAGAAGTCTTTGATGAATCTCCTGTAAAAACCTGCATGTCCTAGAAAGCTCTGAATCCCTTTGACGGATGTTGGTGGAGGCAATTTTTCAATTGTCTCAATCTTTACTTTATCTACCTCGATTCACTTTTATGAGATCTGGTGTCCTAGAATGATGCCTTCCTGCACCATGAAATGACATTTCTCCCAGTTGAGCACCAGGTTGGTATCTTCGCATCTTTGTAACACATGTTCCAGATTTTGCAAGCAGTGGTCGAAAGAATCTCCTAACACAGAGAAATCATCCATGAAAACCTCCATACTTTGTTCCAGCATGTCTGAAAAGATGGCCATCATGCAACGTTGAAATGTAGCAGTGGCATTACATAGTCCAAATGGCATCCCGCGGAAAGCAAAAGTACCATAGGGACATGTAAAAGTGGCTTTCTCTTGATCTTCTAGGGCGATGACAATCTGATTGTACCCCAAATATCCATCCAGAAAGCAATAGAATTCATGTCCTACTAGTTAGTCCAGCATCTGATCAATGAATGGTAGCGGAAAATGGTATTTCCTTGTTGCTTTTTTCAGCTTCCGGTAGTCCATGTATATTCTCTATCTAGTCACCGTTCTTGTTGGAATCAACTCGTTCTTTTCATTTGTGACTACAATAATTCCTCATTTCTTTGGTACACACTGCATAGGACTCACCCAAGTGCTGTCTGAGATGGGGTAAATGATGCCAGCATCCAACCATTTGATAATCTGTTTCTTTACGACCTCATTCATGATCGGATTTAGTCTCTGTTGATGCTCCACTGTGGGTTTATATTCATTATTCATCAGAATCTTATGCATGCAAAATGATGGACTAATGCCTCGAATGTCTGCTATAGTCCAGCCAATGGCTTTCTTGTGTTCTCGTAACACTCTCAGTAATTTGTCTTCCTGCTCCAATGTTAGCGAAGAAGAAATAATAACAGGTAATTCACAAGAGTTTCCTAAGAAAACATACCTGAGATGGCTCAGAAGTAGCTTCAACTCCAGCTATGGTGGTTCTTCAATTGAGGGCTTGATTCACTCATTCTTCGAGAGTTCTAGACTTTCAACTGGTGGTGTCGATTTGAACTGAAATGGTTTGTCAAGATAGTTGATACATTCCAGGATTTCAGCATCTAGCTCGCTATCAGTCATGTTGGTGATGCAAGCTTCAAGTTTGTCTGTGGGAGGTGGCTCAGTATCCTGGAATCAACTTTGAAACATTCTTCCTCTTTTTCATCACTTGGGAATTTCATGGCTTTGAAAACATTAAAGGTAACTTCTTGGTCCTGAACTTTCATGGTTAGTTCTCATTTTTGTACATCAATAACAGTTTGACCTGTAACCAAGAATGATCTTCGAAGGATGATAGGTACATCTTTGTCTTCTTCCATGTCAAGGATAATGAAATCTGCTGGGAGAATAATTTTGTCAACTTTAATCAGCACATCTTCAACTACACCTCTCGGAAATGCGAGCGTTCGATCAGCAAGTTGCAGAGAGACTGAGGTAGGCATTGCTTTTCCAATTTATAGTTTCCTGTAAATAGAAAAAGGCATCAAATTAACACTTGCACCTAAATCCCATAAAGCCTTACCGTTGTACTGTTCTCCAATGGTGCATGGGACAGTAAAACTGCCAGGATCTTTCAACTTCGGGGGAAGTTTCCTCTGAATGATGGCGCTGTATTCTTCCGTCAATGCTACTGTCTCGTAATCTCCCAATCTTCATTTTCTTAAAAGAATGTCTTTCATGAATTTGACATAGATGGGCATTTCTTCCAACGCTTCTGCAAATGGGATGTTGATATGCAGCTTTTTGAACACCTCCAGGAAATTAGCAAACTGCTTGTCCAGTTTGTTTTTCTGAAGACGTTGTGGAAAAGGTGGAGGTAGAGTGATTTGATTTTTTTCCTTTACTTCTTTTTCCTCCATCTGTTGCTCTGCTTCTTTTTGAACTTCTTCAATGAATGCCTTGATTCTAACATCTTTATTGATTTCAGTACCGCTTTTTAAGGGATGGCTTGACATTGCTTCTTCCCTAGGTTCCTTGGATTTGGTTCTGTGTTGCTGGGAAGATTTCCTGGCTGTTTGTAACTCTGAGCATTGGCCAGTTGTCCAAATTGATTCTCCAGTGCTTTGATAAAGGAAGATTGGCTTTGCAGCATTGCATCATATGTTGCTTGTTGCTTTTTGAACATCTCTACAAACCATTCTTTCAATTCTGGTTCTTTTTCAACTCATATCCTTTGTTTTGTTGTTGAAATCCAGGTGGTGGATTGTTCTTTTACCCTGAATTGTTGCTCCATGAAAAATTGAGATGATTCATCCACCTTGGGTTGTAGGTATTGGAATATTGATTGTTCCACTGTCTGTTGAAATTGTTGACATATTTCACCATCTCTTCTTGTTGATTTGTCTTTGGTCCTCCTCCATAAGGTGAACTTGTGGCTCCAATATTGCTTTGCATGCTGAGAGTCTCCATGAATTTGCATATCTGATCCAGCTTGGCGTTGACTGCTGTATTGACTCCAACTTCATAAATTTCAGTAATTCTTTGGATCATGCTCCTTTTTGTTGGCCACAAAGAATTATTGTTGGCCATTTCTTCGATTAGGTCCCAGGCTTGATCTTCTCCTTTTACCATTAAAGCACCTCCAGTAGCAGCATCAATTGTGGTTCTCATTAGTCCAGAAAGTCCATTATAGAAAGTTTAGACTTGAAGCCATTTTGGAATCTCATGGTGAGGACATTTCCGGAGCAAATCCTTGTACCTTTCCCAATATTCGTAGAGAGTTTCCGAGTCATGTTGTACAAAGGATGTGATGTCATTCCTCAGTTTTGCTGTTCTAGCTGGTGGCAAATACTTTGCAAGGAATTTGGTGGCCAGAGTGTTCCAAGTTGTGATGGAACCTGCTGGTAGTGAATCTAGCCAAGCTTTAGCTCTATCTTTCAAGGAATTTGGGAAAACACGCAGTCTCATAGCTTCTTCAGCTGCTCGGTTGTAATTGAAAGTGCCGCAAACTTCCAGGAAGTTACTGATGTGGGCATTAGGATCTTCAGTTGCATTTCCTCCAAACTGCACTGACTGCTGAATCATCCGGATGCATATTTTGATGTCACACGTATTTACTGGTAATGGAGGAAGTACAATACAAGAAATGAAGCCGTCAACCACCGGAATGGTTCTTATTATATAAAGATGATATTGAGATAAACACATTAGATGTGAATAACAGAATTTATATTTTGAATATAAATAAAATCTCAAATATATAACATGACAAACAAATAGCTCAAACTGATTTGATCAGATGAAACATATTATGGCATTGTTGTCAGGGACACAATTAAACAAGACTCGTATATCCACACTTTCGAAGAGTGGATACTAAGACATATTTGATTCTATTCAAATAAAGTCTACGAATCTAGTTTATTGGGCAAAGTGCCTAAAACACTATTTACTTGGTAAAAGTGCAAGTGCCACCGATCTGTTAGCCCTAGTTCATAGTGAAGCAAGCGAGCCCATGTCTAGCTAGGCTAGAGATGGATATGAATATTTCATGACCTTACAGATGTTGCATCGCGTTATGGTTATGTGTGTCTTTTGAAACACAAATCGGAAACTTTTACAGTTTCGACACGAAATAGACTAACAGACCGGCTAAAGTATTAAAACCGTTACGGTAAGACCGTAATGGAAAATACTTAAGCAATAAGTTTCTAATAAACGTGAAAGAGTATAGTATTCTTTCAATGAGGACTCCTCCCGGAACACGTCAATTTGATGGTGTGTCCGAACTGAGATAAACCGAATTTTGTTGGTCATGATAAGGTTAATCATGAGTCGCTCTGAGCTACCATTTCCTTCATCGGATACGCATAAACAGTGCAGAACTTATTTTGAATAAGGTTCCATAAAAATCTGTTAGACAGATTTCATATTAGATATGAATAGGAAAGAAACCAGGTTTCTAATTCCTAAATATTTGGGTATGCTAGGCATATGTTTGGATGATACCAAACTAAAACCCAAATTGGATAAGTGCCAATTGTAGGTTATCCTAGGGATACCAAAGTATAGTACTTATACAACTCACGAGAGAATAATTTAATTGTTGCTTACCATGCGGTTTTCCTAAGAGGAATACGTATATGCAGTGGTAAGTGGGAGGATAGTAAAACTCGATGAAAATCGGAGTAATACTATTCAAGGCATTGATTCCTTAATGGAACACAAATAGTTCATCAAGGATGAAACTATACCAGTAATCTTCGAATACACAAGAACCGCGTAAGTCGGAGAGAATCAGAAAACAACCTGGGGTATGGGTTTCTGATCTCACCTCATAACGATGTCTATCTTTTGAGGTATACCAACTGACTACGTATGAGGAAGTGATACAAGGTATCGACTCCCTATTATGGCAAAGTGTCATGAGTCCGAAATGGATTCCATGTATATCAACTATGTTTGGATACTAGTTGATGTACCGCAAGGCATTGTGCCTATTGGTACTATATAAGTCTTCAAGGAAGACATACATGGATGGCAACATACCAACGTTATAAGCTAGGCTTTTAGTGGAAAGGTATCGTTATCAACATTGTGTTGACTACGATTCAACCTTTTACCTGTTGCCACGGTAAATCCATTTTTATAATGCTTGCTAATGCTGCATGTTTCATTTATGAAATATGTCAGCTAAACGGGAAAATCGCTTTCCTGAAAAGGAAACCTTTTGGAGGATGTTTAAAACATCATGTCAGTTTTGTGGTACAAAAACTAGCAAACAAGGTTTGCAGGTTGTTCGATCCATGTTTGGATTAAAGCAAGCATTAGGTTCTTTGAATTATCGTTATGATGTAATCATAATATTTTATGATTTAATTCAAAACCAAAATGATTCTTGTGTATATAAGGGGGTTAGTGGGAGCGCACTGACAGTGGCTGTCATATAAATAATGATAACATATCATTTCTTGGAAATGATATTCCCATAAAACTATCGGTGAAAGCTTCGCTTTCATGAACCTTCTCCGAGAACTCGTACATTGAAAAATGTACGTGACCTGGTGTCTCATACACTTTGAGCGTATGCAGTCACAAACAGGCCAATCCAAGTGATAGTAACTGGATTGATGTTAAGAACATCTGTTAGTATCTTAGAGAACTAAGGATGATGTCTTAAACTATGGAGAAGGGGAACTTGAAGTAACTGGGTTCACGACTGCAAGTTTCCTAACCGATATAGAAACGGCTATAAGTCGTATATGATACTATAAAGTTTGAACAACAGAACAATGAGCTGGAAATCTTCCAAGCAAGATACTGTTACCAAATAAACAACAAATGCGGGTTACTGCTACAGCTGAGGCAGTAATAGAATCCATTTGGGTCGATAACAAATCTAATTAGATTAGATATAGTTATTTTATCAGCTGAGCTAGGCTACAGCAAATGCTAAAGAATTAATGGTCTCATCAACGATCCAGATATATACTTTGATATTCATCTGATTCGTTCGGATCATACATCGTGACGATGTGATGATCGAATAAATCGCATCAGATAATAATCATGTAAATCTACTGACGAAAGCCTTTTCTCAGCAGTTTGAGCCAACCATACATAGTTCGGGTGGTAGACACTCGAGTGACTGGCTATAGGCCAAGTTGGAGATTGTTGGACAATTATGACCCATATCATCACTATTTGTACAGATCATGGTGTTGTTGTATAAATTAACTATGTGACAAAGGAGATTGCTCTCTTATCATTTGTGATTAGATCACCTAGATGTTAATGTTCCTAGAACATGCCAAGGATCTAATAAGCATGTAAAGGTGTTCATAAATTCAAAATAAGTTGCGGAATATACTTACAATGAACGGATTTGAGCTTTAAAATTTTGAGAAAAGATCTCCAAGATCCAAGCTTTAAATGATGATTCCAACTCTTGAAGTAGTTTCCCTATCACCTTAGTTGATTTCTCCAAGTGCTAGCTATGTTGATTTTGCCACAAAATCAAAGAGAGGGAGGAGGACATTCACGCCCAAGTGGAGAGGATATTAGGGTTTTTCCATTTCCAAATGTGTTACAAGTGTGTAGAGTAAAGAGAGAGAGAAGGCCTTTTTGGTTTTGTTAAAGGGTTTTACCCTTTTACCCAAAATCATGTAGTTGGGGTAATTTGGTTTCACCTAAACCAAGTGGTTGGAAAGTAAGTGGTTTTGGCATAAATGCCAACTACCCTCCCAACTACCACATTAAAGTGGGCCCCACATTTGAATTCAAAATTCAAATGTCTCTTCGAACATTTGCCGCGGCTCGGATCCGTTTAATCCGATTAAACGAATTCTCATCGCTAAATAATTAAATCTAGTTTAATTAAATAACGATGCCTCGCAAATATATTACGAATGTCGTCTATGAATTAATTCTAAATTAATTCGTTCGTTCATATTAAAGTCCGACTTTAATTCCGTAATGAAATCCAATTCATATTAATATATCCAATATATTAATTTTAGTCCATACGAATAAATTAAATAGAAAAATCAAATTTAACTATTAAATTTATTTTACCGATTAATTCCAAATTAATCTCGTTCTCTCTCTTCCGAACACATTTAATCCCAGATTAAATAATACCTCAATTAATCCAGATTAATTTTCTCCATCTTAATTAATCCCAGATTAATTCTCTCTCTTAATTAATCCCAGATTAATTCTAATTTAAATCAACTGTCATCGGTGAATCTTTGGGAAGCGACCCAAGAGATCCCCAGATATGTTGGCAGTAAATACGGTTATCAGATTATCCGAATACGTGCATACCTCGTACCACGTGCTTACTGATTTACAAGACATGGTTGGCTTCTAGCAAAGCACCGTGCCTACCCAATTCTCCAGAAATATTCTTACTGGAATATATAATATATGTCAGGCGTAGTATACATAGTATTGCGTATTGCGATCCAGTATCGGATTGTCACGTGCTAGGCCTGGGGCTGGAATGTGTCTGCCCCGTACGAAGCACATGTCGGATGTCTGGTAACTAGTCTCTGTGATCGGACATACATGACCTAGTCATATTATCCCGATGACTGCAGTACTTAAGAGCACTAGTACCGTATCCTACGTGACATCATCTCCACTATGACTGGAGTGATACTTCCGTCTTGACATCACACCCAATACACTACGATTCTCGATATACCCAGCAGAGGCGTACAAAGAAGCTGTTAAAGCCCTTGACGACCAAAACTAAAGCATACCGATTGTCGCAAGTATTAGCGATGCAAGTCTCAGGTTAAGACCAAATACACCTACCCTGATATCGGACTTCCATAGACACATAGTCATACTACCAATGGAATTCCGAGGGGTCTATCCAGAGCGAAGTTATTTTCCGTACCATCGGTAAAACACAACCTCCTATTACACTTGCATGAGTATCCTATAAACTAGATTCGTAGACTTCATTTGAATGGAATCAAATCCGTCCTAGTATCCACTCTTCAAAAGTGTGGATATACGAGTCTTGTTTAATTGTGTCCCAGACAACACTGCCACAAATAAGTCTCATCTGATCAAATCAGTTTGAGCTATTTGTTTGTCATATTATATGTTTGAGATTTATTTATATTCAAAATATAAATATTGTTATTCACATCTAATGTGTTTATCTCAATATCATCTTTATAAAATAAAACACTTTAGTGTTCTAGAATATAAAGGTATACTCATTACGAGTTATACTCGATATAGAGATAATGTTTCTAGTCAAACTAGTTACATTATAACAATTTCCTAAACTTAGGTATCTACGGTTGAAACAGCGACTGTCGTCCCGTTTCCGATTCGCAGATTAATTTCATCTGAAGTCAGTATCCTGCTCACAGCAGATTCTGCACATCAATGCATATTTATGTATCACACTAAGTATTTAAAATCCAATTTTTATACTAGTAGTGAACATATTTATGACAAACATATTTGAAGTCGGAGCCTTGCTCGTCTTCAATCCTTCATGTCTGCTTTGTCCATACGGCAGTCATGTTTCAATGACCCCGTTTGCCACAATATAGGCAGACATCTTGGGATATGTCTTTTATCTTCCTAGAAGATTATAATGATTTTGCCTTTGCCCTTTTCACATTCCAGAAGTCTTTGGCCAAACCTTGGGTTTCTAGAATATCGAAGTAAGGTGCGCCTTGCGCTACTTGCCTTATTGCAAACTTTGGCTTTATCTCCTCGAGAATAGCCATTAACTCTCGAAGAGTTATTAATTGCAATTTAATACTTCTAAGATCTAAGAATAGATTTATGAAGATCCTTCAATTTCTTCATCATACTTTAAGGATCTAATCCTTAGTTCTGATTAGGAATTAAGGAGTCTTTATGGAAAGCATAATGGATTAAACATTAAAGTTATCATCACATGAATCTTCCAAAGATCATGCTCTACTATTTGCTTAACTCCGGGCTTAGGCCTAAGATGTTATTTTATCAAATAAAGTAACTTCTTAGTTTCAGGACTATCCTGAAATTATTCCCAATTTGAAAATTAAAGTCGTCTAAAAACATTTTCCTTAGGATAATGTTTCAAACACTAATCTTTCAATTTAATCTTGATTCTAATAGTCCAACTATTTAATCAATGATTTCAGGTACAATCTAATGTAATAATTACTATAGTCTAACTATATAACTTATTACAATTTTATTGGTTAAAATCATATATATATTGATTACTACAATCCAATTATATAATCATTATAAATGATTGGTAAAATTCAAATATATTGATTACTATAATCCAATTATATAATCAACTATAAATGAAGGGGTTTGAATACAGTCCAACTGTTTAATTAAAACAACAATAAATATTAGTCCAACAATATATAATTTATTTGACGAATGATATTTGATTGAGCGCGTATGGCAAGTAACTAAACGAATATTGCAAATTTAATTCTCGCCTCCCACTATTTTTCGGCGAGCCTCTAACCCTATGTGGAGTACTCGGGAAACCTAGTTTCCTAGTGGGCTAGGATCCCGTTAAATAACACACAATCTTGACTTTGGCCAACAAATTGTATGATACTTAACTAGGTAGATCTCTAAGATCAATTGGATCCCATCCAATTCCTAGATCCAGTAGGTGGACATCCAAGTCCGAAACATATATCTTATATATGCCAATATATCAAATATATTACCTAACCTTTTTCCTCTGAATCAACTAAGCCTTGGCTTTGGCACAACAAACTTAATGATCCCAGTTAAGCGGAACCCATTGACATGGAAAGCTTCGTAATCAATGTCGATGGACAAGAAATGATCTTGACTTTGGCCAACAAATCACGACTTGGACAAGACACCGATATGGAACAAAACTCTCATGATTCAAACACATCCGCAATTGACAAAGGTCTTGACTTTGGCCAACAAACCAATGCCAACTTTGGATCTTGAGTAAGAATCACTCAACGGAAGGAAAAACGTTTAATATGTTTTGAGGGTTTTTCGCGTGCAAATTGGCAACCAATTTATTATCTTTGTTAAGGTCTCATCATCATACACCCTTAAACATGCATTCTAAACACATAATAAAGCGAGTATAAATAAATTAATAATGATATGCGGATGGATATGTCACAAATTGTTCCTAGAACAAATCACTCCCTTTCCTCTCCTCGGTTAGAACTATTCTAACTTCTACCCAATTACATAATACAATAAAGAAACCTCATTTACATTGAGGGGAATAGGTGAGAAGAGAAATACAATGAGAAAGGAGATAAAAGGCTGGACACGTAGGTCCAATTTAATAAATTCTAAACTTATTACAACAATTTCCCAAACTGCCCTTGCCCTTCTAATATCCATCCGATATACATTTTTCATACAACACATTCATGTATTCATACAAATCATGTTATTCAATCAATCTAATCCAATTAATTAATCTTTGAATTAATGACCATATAATGTTCATACAACGATTTGATTTGCTTGAGTCAAACTCGTTTAAGAATAAATACTCAAAGTAAGTATTTTTGAATTATACTGAACTACAACTTTGAATCCAATTTATTTGTATTCAATACTAATTCCAATTTAATTCCAAATTAAATATACACACTTACTTATAAGCCTTAAAGACTTGGATTCCAAATCCAATCTTAATGGGTCTCAAAGGCCCAATAACATCCAATGTCATTTAAATTAAAGTCCAATGGGCTTTTAATTGATTCTTAAGGCATGGGCTTTGGCCATAATGGATCAAACCAAAATGCCAAGGCCCAATAACGAATCACCATATTGCCAACAAATCAATTTAGGCCCATTAGGCCCAATTAAATTCTTTAAAGGGCCAAGTGATGTATTTGGACCTTATGGAATTGTTTTGGGCCCAATTGGATCCAATCCAAAAATCCAAAACCAAACTTAGTCAAACCAAGCCCATTAAGCCCAAATACACACTTTTAGCCCAATTCATAATTAAAGGCTTATTAACATAATTATAATATTCCAAATATCACAATTATTTTAATTAAAATGTATTAGCCATGATTAATTAATTAAACTCAATATTTCCAAAATACCAATTAACTTAATTAATCATGCTTAATCCATCAATTCATGATCAACACAAATTGAAGCCAAAATATATCATTTCATGCTCAACACAAATTGAATCCTAAAATCATCATTTCATGCTCAACATGCTCTTTGATTATAACATAAACATTATTGACTTTGATTCTAATCCAATCAAACCAACAATCAACATTTAAACATGCATTTAAGCACATCATTTCATGTTATAAAAATCAAAAAACTGCAGTGCATTACAGTACACCATTCGGCCTTAAAAAAATTAATTTTTGATTCATTTGATTTGTTTCAATCTAATCATGCATAACTCTAATTTATCATATTCTAAGCATGCTCAAAGCATCAATTTGAAAGAATCATGCTCAAAACATAAAAGCCCCAAATTTTAGTCTCATGAACCCTAAAATTTTCATGCTTAAAATGGGCTCTGATACCATTGTTAGTGTTCCTAGAACATGCCAAGGATCTAATAAGCATGTAAAGGTGTTCATAAATTCAAAATAAGTTGCGGAATATACTTACAATGAACGGATTTGAACTTTAAAATTTTGAGAAGAGATCTCCAAGATCCAAGCTTTAAGTGATGATTCCAACTCTTGAAGTAGTTTCCCTATCACCTTAGTTGATTTCTCCAAGTGCTAGCTATGTTGATTTTGCCACAAAATCAAAGAGAGAGAGGAGGACATTCACGCCCAAGTGGAGAGGATATTAGGGTTTTCCATTTCCAAATGTGTTACAAGTGTGTAGAGTATAGAGAGAGAGAGGCCTTTTTGGTTTTGTTAAAGGGTTTTACCCTTTTACCCAAAACCATGTAGTTGGGGTAATTTGGTTTCACCTAAACCAAGTGGTTGGAAAGTAAGTGGTTTTGGCATAAATGCCAACTACCCTCCCAACTACCACATTAAAGTGGGCCCCACATTTGAATTCAAAATTCAAATGTCTCTACGAACATTTGCCGCGGCTCGGATCCGTTTAATCCGATTAAACGAATTCTCATCGCTAAATAATTAAATCTATTTAATTAAATAACGATGCCTCGCAAATATATTATGAATGTCGTCTACGAATTAATTCTAAATTAATTCGTTCGTTCATATTAAAGTCCGACTTTAATTCGTAATGAAATCCAATTCATATTAATATATCCAATATATTAATTTTAGTCCATACAAATAATTAAATAGAAAAATAAAATTTAACTATTAAATTTATTTTACCGATTAATTCCAAATTAATCTTTCTCTCTCTTCCGAACACATTTAATCCCAGATTAAATAATACCTCAATTAATCTCAGATTAATTTTCTCCATCTTAATTAATCCCATATTATTCTCTCTCTTAATTAATCCCAGATTAATTCTAATTTAAATCAACTGTCATCGGTGAATCTTTGGGAAGCGACCCAAGAGATCCCTGGATATGTTGGCAGTAAATACGGTTATCGGATTATCCGAATACGTGCATACCTCGTACCACGTGCTTACCGATTTACAAGACATTGTTGGCTTCTAGCAAAGCACCGTGCCTACCCAATTCTCCAGAAATATTCTTACTGGAATATATAATCTATGTCAGGCGTAGTATACGTAGTATTGCGTATTGCGATCCAGTATCGGATTGTCACGTGCTAGGCCTGGGACTGGAATGTGTCTGCCCCGTACGAAGCACATGTCAGATGTTTGGTAACTAGTCTCTATGATCGGACATACATGACCTAGTCATAATATCCCGATGACTGCAGTACTTAAGAGCACTAGTACCGTATCCTACGTGACATCATCTCCACTATGACTGGAGTGATACTTCCATCTTGACATCACACCCAATACACTACGATTCTCGATATACCCAGTAGAGGCGTACACAGAACCTGTTAAAGCCATGGACGACCAAAACTAAAGCATACCGATTGTCGCAAGTATTAGCGATGCAAGTCTCAGGTTAAGACCAAATACACCTACCCTGATATCGAACTTCCATACACATATAGTCATACTACCAATGGAATTCCGATGGGCCTATCCAGAGCGAAGCTGTTTTCCGTACCATTGGTAAAACACAACCTCCTATTACACTTGCATGAGTATCCTATACCCAAATATATGTGAAATATGCCGTTATGATCTCACATAACACGCACAAGTGTAATCCCAGTCTATTCCGCATTATCGATGTCCAGTCTCGATAATACTACGACTAGGGATATTTAATGATTAATCCTTCGTGGACTGATAATGTCTCATATCATCTCAATCCAGGAACTAATCATAAGGACCTCCTATCATTTATACATCTAGGTGATCTAATCACAAATGATAAGAGTGCAATCTCATCGTCACATAGTTAATTTGTACAACAACACCATGATCTGTACAAATAGTGACGCTATGGTCATAATTGTCTAACAATAGATGTATAAATGATAGGAGGTCCATATGATTAGTTCCTGGATTGAGAATGATATGAGACAGTATCAGTCCACGTAGGATTAATCATTAAATATCCATAGTCAGAGTGTAATCGAGATTGGACATCGATAATGCGTAAGAGACTAGTATTACACTTGTGCGCATTGTGAGGGCACAACGACATAGTTCTCATATATTTGGGTATAGGATACTCATGCAAGTGTAATAGGAGGTTGTGTTTTACCGATGGTACGGGAAACAGCTTCGCTCTGTATAGACCCCCTCGGAATTCCATTGGTAGTATGACTATGTGTCTATGAAAGTCTGAAATCAGGGTAGGTGTATTTGGACTTAACCTGAGACTTGCACCGCTAATACTTACGACAATCAATATACTTTGGTTTTGGTCGTCCGGGGCTTTAACCGGTTTCTGTGTATGCCTCTTCTGGGTATATTGAGAATCGTAGTGTGTTGGGTGTGATGTCAAGACGGAAGTATCACTCCAGTAATATGGAGATGATGGTCACGTAGGATACGGGACTGGTTCTCTTAAATGCTGCAGCTATCGGGATATTATGACTAGGTCATGTATATCCGATTATAGAGACTAGTTACCAGACATCCGACATGTGCTTTGTACGGGGCAGACACAATTCCAGCCCCAGGCCTAGCACATGATCATCCGATACTGGATCGACATACACAATACTACGTATAGTACTCCTGATATAGATCCTTATTCCTATAAGGATATTTCTGGAGAATTGGGTAGGCATGGCACTTTGCTAGAAGCCAACATTGTCTTGTAAATCGGTAAAACGTAGTACTTGGTACTTACGTGTTCGGATAGTCCGACGACCGTATTTACTGCCAACATATCTGGGGATCTCATGGGTCGCTTCCCGAAGATTCACCGATGACGTATGACTCGCACTTTTAATTAATCTGGGATTAATTAGACGAGAGAGAAAATTAATCTGGGATTAATTGCGGAGATATTTTATCTAGGATAAAATATCATTTAGAGAGAGAAAACTATTAATTTGGAATTAATCGATAAAATAATATATTCGATATATTAAATGAATTGGATTTCGACGCGGAATTAAAATTAGATTTTAATTGGGGTGAACGAGTTAATTTAGAATTAATTCGTTAGCGACATGAATAGTGATTTCGCTAGGCAAAATCATTTAATTACGTCGCAATGGAAAATTCGTTAATTTGGAATTAGCGAACCCGAGCCCGGGATTATTTGCGAGCGCATTCGCATTTCAAATTCGAATACGGCACGCAAGTCAAATCAAGGGTCGAATCTCTAGTCACATCAAGCGTCAAATCATGTCACTTTGAGTGATGTGATAATTGATTGATTGATTGATTGATGTAGTGGTTGGCATTTATGGCTTTTATTGTTTGACTTTTTAAAGCCAAAATTTTGGTATATGATTTGGTAAATCAATTACCAAAAACCAGATAAACATTTTATTCATTCTCTCTCTCTTCTCACGATTTTGGGAGCCAAAATCTTCATCTCTCTCATTCGGCCAACAGGCCATTTCTTCACTAGTTTCTGCCAAGAAAACCGAGAAGATGGGAAGCAAAGTGTGGCAAATTTGTGGCAAATTTCTTGAGAGCTAGCACTCTGAGAGACATGCGAAGGTAATAGGGAAGTCCACCCATGATCTTTGAATCGTTTGACGAAGCTTGGAGCTTGTTCAACGAGCAACAATGGCCGAAAACAGTGAGCTTAAAAACAGTCACTGCCGTGACCATGACAGAGGTAGAAAATCATTTTTTGTTCGTTATAGCATCGCTCAACCGATCGATATGAGTATTCCGCAACTTCTTCGTTGTATTCGCTCTTGTTTCATGCTTGTTTAATGATCTTGGGATGCTTAGAAAATTCCAACATGACCATCACCTGGATTGGCTTGATTGTGACTACATATACTCAAAGCGTATGAGACACCAGGTCGCATACATATTATTGTTGGATTATTCTAAGGTCCCAAGATCAAACAAGACATGAAATAATGTGTGAAACACCAACGGAGGTAGCGGAATACTCACATTGATCGGTTGAGTCGATTTGGAGACGAATGAAGGCCAAAATCGCACTGCCCTTCACGCCAAACTGCAACAGTCCCATGTCCTGCAAAACAGAATTTCGGGTCTCAAAACGAAGCTCCAAACTCCGTCGGATGAGTCCCGCCTCATGGGTGCACCTCCCTACCACCTTCGCAAGACTTGTAAGTGTGCTAGCACTTGAATTTTCTCACCATGAGAAACCACTCTTGCTTCCCTATGTTCACGCCAAAAGGCTTCAAAAACCAGTAACATTTGTTCATTTGGGCGTGAGCTAGAAGAGAGCATTTTGAGAGAGAAAAATGTGTTGTATATAAGTTAAATGATTTACCAAAAATCAATTTATATTTATGTCATAATATTTATTAAATTAATAATAAAATTATGACACAAAAACATGCAATGGCTTAGAGTGTCAAAACATCAATTTCCATGCAATAACATTGAGTGCTTTGTACACTATCTACATGCAATGCATTAGAATGACATGTGTCATGTGGGCCCCACACGTTTCCAAATGAAAGTGGGCCACGTGCACTCACGCGTTCGGGTTCGATATTTCCGAAATACCGAGCTTACGTCGCGACGTTAATTCAATCGAATTAAATAAATAATTGCACCTGGCGAAATTATTATTTACGTCGCTAACGAATTAATTCTAAATTAACTCGTTTGCCCGAATTAAAATCTAATTTTAATTCCGCGTCGAAATCTAATTTCGTCTAATATATCGAATATATTAATACATCGATTAATTCCGAATTAATCGTTCTCTCTCTTTAGACGACATTTTATCCGGATAAAACATCTCCGTTATTAATCCTAGATTAATTTTCTCTCTCTTCTATTATAATCCCAGATTATTCAAGAGTGCGAGTTGTGCGTCATCGGTGGATTATCGGGAAGCGACCCATGAGATCCCCAGATAATCTGGCAGTAAATACGGTCGTCGGAGTATCCGAATCACGTACGTACCAAGTACTACGTTCTACCGATTTACGAGACAAGGTCGACTCCTAGCAAAGCACCAAGTCTACCCAATTCTCCGGACATATCCATTTAAGAATATTAAGATCTGTATCAAGCGTACTATACAATTGTATTGTGCATATCGGCCCAGTATCGGATAGTCAC
>SKCR01034765.1:0-82749 GCA_019454045.1 Zanthoxylum bungeanum | reverse complement strand
AGCACCGCGGTGCCCCGGAAGACCCCAGAAACTTAATTTAGTCATGTTTGATGCGCACAATGACTCCGGGACTTCCCTATATAAACCCAAGTTCGTCCAAACCTTAAAAGGAGGAGAAAAACAGAGAGAAACACACATCAAAGAGTTAGAATCTCATATTTGAGAGAGAAAAATGAAGAACCACAAGCCAGACAAGATGTTTTTCCGATCTATCCAGGCTATGTCTCTCTTCTACAAGGAGAACTAATCTCCTAGGCATTGCTAATGATGAACTCTTGTATTTAAACTTTTATGTTCATGTTGTTGATTCATAAATACTCTTTAACATTTAATACAATTGATACTTTAATATTCATTATTATCTTTCGATTTATAATCCAGAGATTGTGTTTTACCAACTTGCATATATGAATAGTCATGCTTCTTCTATGTGTGATTGGGGAACCCAGTTATGAATAGTTAAGTTTATTTATGAGTTGATCTTCTGTTGCAGTATTGCCTGTGGGTATATTGTCGACGTTAGATAGGTCATAACGATAACTTTATGTGTTGTTAACATAGAGAAAGTAAATCATCAATTACCTTAGAATTTAATGTGTTTTGAATGGAATATCTTTTGATTGTTGGTTTAGGATGTGAAACCTTCAATTGAGTAATAAAAGTAATAAATAACAGAATATATGAAGTTTATAGAAGAGGGATTCCCGACGCTTTGCTATTTCTCTCTACTGATAATTCTTAAGCATTTTCCATATTTTTTATTTCATATTGCCAACTCAATCATTATCTTTCCATTAAGTTATTTTTAACGATTTTGTTTAAGTAAATTAGTTCCTTGTAACCATCTCTCTAAGGAATCGACATCCCAACTATATTGCGATAACCGCGAGTACTTTTTGGGGGTAATAAAATTTTGGCGCCGTTGCCGGGGAGACGGTTTACAAGTAATAGGAGCAGGTTTTCTTGGTCAACAACAAAAGTGGCAACTTCATTCCACCTTTATTTTTTAATTATTTATTATTTTATTTCAGTTTTAATTTTAGTTTTGATTTTATTTATTCTTTTATTTTTAGTTTATTCTTTTATTTTTGTCCTTGTTTTACTCGTGTTTAATTGCATGCCTAGACGTAGGGATATGTTTGGTAGATTTGTTAGGATTGAAGAGGAAAACTCGGACTTAGAAAGTCTGTTTGATAATATTTTTGCCACACCATCTACATCTAGCACACACATCATGAGTGCTTACGAGAGACCACCCATGAAGACTCTTGAAGAGTACCTTCATCCCACTCGCACATCTATACTATCATGCATCATGTTTCCTCCTAATGCACCACATATAGATTTTAAACCTGGAATGATACAGTATCTCCCAACCTTTTATGGTTTGGAGAACGAGAATCCTTATGTGCACATTAGAGAATTTGAAGAGGTTGTAGCAACTTTCCATGATCGGTTTGGAACTACAGACACAATTAGTCTTAAGTTCTTCCTCTTTCCCCTTAAGGATAGAGCTAAAAGCTAGTTGTATTCATTGAGACCTCGGTCAATAGGATCATGGGGTGAGATGACACATGCATTCTTTAACAAATACTTCCCACACCATAAAACGAATGTCCTGAAAAGACAAATCTCTACCTTCTCCCAGAAAGACAGTGAAACTCTTTATCAAACGTGGGAGAGGTTTAAAGAGATGTTAGCTAGTTATCATCACCATGGGTATGAGAGTTTTCACTTAGTAAGTTATTTTTATGACGGTCTAACCTCTAGAGAGCGCCAATTTATTGAGACAATGTGCAATGGTGAGTTCATCCGAAAGGACCCTGATCAGGCATTAGAGTACTTAAATGACCTAGCTGAGAAATCTCACACTTGGACTGGACCCAATGCCATAGATAGCACTGATATGACACATCTCTCACTCCTTCTAGCGGGGGCATACACCACTTTAGGGAAGATGATAGTCTTAGAACATATGTTGAGCTATTAACTAGAGAGATATGAGCCTTAAAAGCCAAAGATAGTAAAACTATACATGCGGTAGCTCAATTAGAAACTCAAGGGGTATGTTTTGTATGTAAGGGGATGGACCATTTAGCCCAAGAGTGCCCTGAATATGGTGAGATGATGGGAATATATGAGGAACAATGCAATACCTTTGGGACGTACAAGAAGCCTTATACACCGTATTCAGATACCTATAATCCTAGTTGGCGGAACCATCCCAATATTAGTTGGAAACAGAGCCCCCACAACCTAGTTAGATACCACAAACTAGAGGTTACATTGCCCTCCAGTATCACACACATGCCATTCCTAGGAATTCTTTAGAGGATACCGTGCAAGCATTTATGGAGGCCCAGAACAAATTTGTAGAGGCCTAAAGCAAAACCAATCAAAGGTTTGAGTCGTTGATAGCTCAGGTAGTTGAAGACAATAAGGAGATTAAGAGTCAAGTCTCCAAATTAACTAATGTCCTGAGTGTGCAATAATAAGGAAAATTCCCATCTCAGGCTCAACCAAATCCACAAGGGCAACATATGGCACATGCTGATCATAAAGAAGCTAATGTAAAAGGTGTTAATGCCATATTCACTAGGAGTGGTAAAGAGGTAGGGACGCAGAAGACCTCTAACACTGCAGGTGCCACTAAGGATGGTAGTGTAAGTACTCCTCAAGAAGAACAAGTGCCACATATCCCAGTTATAGTACCTTTCCCTCAAGCTCTTAGGCTAATGCGGGAGCTACAGACCTAAATGGTGAGGTACTAGAACATTTAAAACAGGTAAAAATTAACCTTTCTGTTGGACAATTATGACCCATAACATCACTATTTGCAAAAGACATGGTGTTCTTTGTACAAATTTACTATGTGACATAGGAAATTGCTCTTTTATCATTTTGTAATTGGATTACTTAGATATATAAATGATAAAAGTCCATATTATTAGTACCAGATTAATAAGATATGGGACAGTATTAATCCACGAAAGGTTTAATCATTAAATATCCATAGTCGTAGTATTATGGAGACTGGACATCTATAATGCGGAATAGGGTAGTATCGCACTTGTGTGCGTTATGGAAGCTTAACGGCATAGTTCTTATATTTAAGTATTGGATACTTATGCAAGTGTGATAGGAGGTTCTGTTTTCCAATGGTACGAGAACAGCTTCGCTCTGGATAGACCCCTCGGAATCTCATTGGTAGTATGACTATGTCTCTATGGGAATCTGAATCAATGTAGGTGTATTTGGTCTTAACCTGAGACTTGCATTGCTAATACTTGCGACAATCAGTACGCTTTGGTTTTTCTTCGTCCGGGGCTTTAATAGGTTCTGTGTACGCCTCTTGTAGGTATACTGAGAATTGTAATGTATTGGGTGTGATGTCAAGATGGAAGTATCACTTCAGTCATATGGAGATGATGATCACGTAGGATACGGAACTGATACTCTTAAGTACTGCAGTCATTGGGATAATATGACTAGGTCATGATTATCTAATTATAGAGACTAGTTACCAGTGATTCGATATATGCTTCATATGTGGCAGACACAATTCCAGCCCTAGGCCTAGCATGTGACATCCGATACTGGATCGCAATACGCAATACTTAGTATACTACCCTTGATAAAGATCATGTATTCCTTAAAAGAATATTTCTGGAGAATTGGGTAGGCATGGTGATTTACTAGAAGCTAACCATGTCTTGTAAATCGGTAAGAAAGTGGTACCGGGTACGCACGTGTTCGGATAGTTCGACAACAGGATTTACTGCCAACATATCCAGGGATCTCTTGGATCGCTTCCCAAAGATTCACCGATGACGTTTGACTCGAAAACAATTAATCTAGGATTAATTATGAGAGAGAAAATTAATCTTGGATTAAGTGCGGCAAGAATTTATCTGGGATAAAATTCGATTAGAAGAGAGAACGCGATTAATTTGGAATAAATTGATTAAATAATATATTTGATATTTTAATTGAAATTAGATTTCAAAGCGGAATTAGAATTGGATTTTAATTCGGGCAAATGAATTAATTTAGAATTAATTCGTAAGCGACTTTCGTAATAATTTTACGAGGCATTATTATTTAATTAAATTGGATTTAATAACATCACAACAGTAAATTTGTTTAGTTCAGAATTAAATGAACCTGAGCCCGAGCGAAGTTGCTTGTTGGATTAGCCGACATCAAGATGTTTGACACTTGAAGGAAGTTGTTAATGGTTGAGTAAACCTTAGATTGCTTTTAAAACACTCAAACCAAGTCCAACACGCAGACTCAATATTTAAAGGCAAGTCAACTTTGGAAGTGGTACAAGTTACTATTCACAGCAAACACAAAAATCTCTCTTCCTCCTCCCTTGCAATTGCCGAAACTTCATCTCTCTTGGAGAGAAAATTTTCTTTCAATTTTGATCAATGCTAGCACATTAAGAGTCAAAAGAAGGTGATAGGGAAACTCACCCAAGTTTTGGAAACACTCAAGAAAGCTTGGAGCTTCCATCTATATCCATGAAAGTTTTGAAATCTCATCCAACCAATGTAAGTTTTTCCGCAACTTTCTTTGGTAATTTTCAAACACGAATCACTCTTAGAGATCCTGTGGCATGTCTAGGACACTAACAATGGTATCAGAGCCAGGTTTAAGCTTGATTTTGATTTAGGGTTTATGGACTTTATTTGGGATTTTTGCTTGGAGCTTGATTTTCCTAAATTTCTTGTTTGGTTGTGGTTGGATGATGATGAATTGGATTTGTGCATCAATAGAATTGAGAAAAATTGATTGGATCAAAAATCCTCAATTCTTTACCCATGGTCGAAACTTGAACCCTTAATTGCTCATGGTAATTTTTGATAATTAGACAATTGGATGTGTTGTTCGCATGAAATGTATATTAATTGTTGGTTTAATTGGTTTGAAATCAAAATTGGATGTTAATTTCATGTTAATTGCCGTGAGTGAAGCATGTTATAGAATTGATTTTGCTTCAATTGTGTTGGACATGAATTGAATATATTAAATCATGATTAATTAGTTTAATTGATGTTTTGGAAATATTGGTTTAACTAATTAAGTTTGGCAATTACACTTTAATTAATTAATATGATATTTAGAATATTATGTTAATAATAAAATTAGTCTTTAAATTGGATTGGGCTAATATTGTTGTATTTGGGCTTAATGGGCTTGATTGGGCCAAGCTTGGTTTAGGACAATTGGATTGGATCCAAATTGGGCCTAAAACCATTCCGTAAAGTCCAAATATAATACTTGGGTCTTTAACAATTTAATTGGGCCTAATGGGCCTAAATTGATTTGATGGCAAATGGTGATTCCTAAATTGGGCCTTGGCATTTGGGTTTGATCCATATTGGCCAAAGCCCAAGCCTTAAGAATTAATTAAAAGCCCATTGGACTTTAATTAAATTGACATTGGATGTTAATGGAGCCTTTGAGACCCATTAAGATTGGATTTAGAATCTAAGTCTAAAAGGCACATAAATAATTGTAATTATTTAATTTGGAATTAAATTAGAATTAGTATTGAATACAAATTAAATTGGATTTAAAAATTGTAGTTCGGTATAATTCAAGAATACGTACTTTGAGTATTTATTCTTAAACGAGTTGGACTCGCGCAAATCAAATCGTTGTTTGAACATTGGATGATCATTAATTCAGAGATTAATTAATTGGATTAGATTGATTGAATAACATGCTTTGTGTGAATACTTGGATGTATTGTATGAATAATGTATATCAGATGGATATTAGAAAGGTGTGGGCAGTTTTGGAAATTATTGTAATAAATTTAGAATTTATTAAATTGGACCTGCGTGTCCAGCCTATTATCTCTATTCTCTTTGTATTTCTCTTCTCACCAATTCCCCTCAATGCAAATGAGGTTTCTTTAATGTATTATGTAATTTGGTAGAAGTAAGAATAGTGCTAGTGGGAGAGAGGAAAATGAGAGATTTGTTCTAGGAACAAAGTTTGTTATATATCCATCCGCATATCATTATTAATTTATTTCACGCCTTATTATGCTTTTAGAATGCATGCTTAAGGGTGTATGATGAGACCTAATCAAAGATAATAAATTGGTTACCAATTTACGCAAAAACCCTCAATCAAATATTAAGTTTTTTCCTTCCATTGAATGGTTCTCTCTCAAGATCCAAGATTGGCATTGGTTTGTTGGCCAAAGTCAAGATCAATTTCCATCGCGGATGTGTTTGAACAACGAAAGCTTTGTTTTATATCGCATGTCTTGGGCGGTTGTGACTTGTTGGCCAAAGTCAAGGTCACTTCTGGTTCATCGACGTGGATTACGAAGCTTTCCCACTATCAATGGGTCCCGCTTAACTGGAATCATTAAGTTTGTTGAGCCAAAGCCAATGCTTAGTTGGTTCAGAGGAAAAGGTTAGGAAATATATTAGATATATTTACATATATTGGATATATTTTTCGGACTTGGAGGTCCACCTACTGGATCTAGGAATTGGATGGGATCCAATTGATCTTAGAGATCTACCTAGTTAAGTTTCATACAACTTGTTGGCCAAAGTCAAGGTTGTGTGTTATTTAACGGGATTCTAGCCCACTAGGAAACTAGGTTTCCCGAGTACTCCACAGAGGGTTAGAGGCTCGCCGAAAAATAGTGGGAGGCAAGTATTAAATTTTCAATTTCGTTTAAATACTTGCCAATACGCGCTCCTTTATTTTATTTATCGTTGTTATAAATATATTAGTTGGACTAATATTTTTTTTTATTTATTGATTTCTATGAACAGTTGGACTATACTTAAAACACTACTCCACTTGTAGTTGGCCATATAGTTGGACTATAGTAACCATTACATTTTGAGTGTACCCAAAATCGTTGATTAGATAGTTGGACTATTGCAATCGAGATGGCTGGAAAGACTAGCGTTAAGGGACATAATCCTGGGTGAAAATGTCTTTAATGACGTAAATTTTCCAGATTAGGAAATGATTCTCAGGATAGTCATGGGAGATGAGAAGTTACTCTATTAGATAGATAAACTTCTCGGGACTGAGCCCGAAGTTGAGCAAATAGTAGAACATGAGCTTTAAAAGACTCATCATGATGATAACTTTAGTGCTCAATCCATTATGCTTGCTGCAATGACACCTTAATTTCATCGTCAGAACAAAGGATTGGATCCTTATAGTATGATGTTGAAATTGAAGGATCTTCACAGATCTAATTTTAGATCTCAGAAGTATGAATTGCAAAAGAAGCTCTTTCGCTCACGCATGTCAGAGAGTACATCTGTCGAGTACTAGGTGTCGTAGATGATTGCTGACATCGAACAGCTAAGTTAGATGGGTATTACCTACGAGGCCAAGACTTCCATAGATTTGATCTTACAGTCTCTGCCCGAATGCTAGGGCAGGTTCATCATGAACCAAAAGAAAACTCTTGGAGAGTTAATGGATATGCTCAAGGAGGTAGAGCCAGAGCTTCTAAAAGGGCAAGAAACACAAGGCGCATCTTACTTCGACATCCCAGAAGGCTTCTGGGGGTGTGAAGAAAAGGGGCAAAGGTAAAATCGTCACAGTCTTCCTGGAAGACAAATGACATATCCCAAGACGTCTTCCTAAACTGTGGCAAATGGGGTTACTGGAAGCGTGATTGTCATATGGATAAGGCAAACATGAAGGAAGTGAAGGCGGGCAAGGCTTCGACTTCAGGTATGTTTGTTATAAACATATCCACTGCTAGTTTTAAAATTGGATTTTGATATTGGGTGTGGTATATACATATGTACTGATGTGCGAGATCTGCTGATTAGTAGGAGACTGGCTTTAGATGAGATTGACCTGCGAGTACGAGAGTCGCTGTTTTGGCTGTGGGAACCTAAGTTTTGGAAATACCCTTTGGGCATGTACTTAAATTTAGAAATTGTTATAATATACCTAGTTTGACTAGAAACATTATCTCTATATCTATTTTAACCCGTTGCGGGTATACCTTTATATTCCATAACACCAGGAGTTTTGTTTATAAAAATGAAATTGAGATATACACATTAGATGTGAATAACAGTATTTATATTTTGAATATAAATGAATCTCAAACATATAATATGACAAACAAAAAGGGCTCAAACTGAATAAATCAGATGAGACTTATTTATGGCAATGTTGTCTATGACGCATTAACAAGACTCGTATATCCACTCTTTTGAAGAATGGATACATGGACAGATTTGATCCTAAATCATATGATGTCTACGAATCTTTTTTATTAGGCAAAGTGCCTAAAACGCCTTTTAGCGGTAAAGGTGTACATGCCACCGAGCTGTTAGCCCTCATTTATAGTGACATAAGTGGGCCCATGTCTAGCTAGGCTAGAGGTGGATAAGAATACTTCGTAACATATACGGATGTTGCATCACGTTATGGTTATGTGTATCTTATGAAACACGAGTCGGAAACTTTTGAAATATTCAAAGAGTTTCGACACGAAGTAGAAAAATAGACGGGCAAAAGTATTAAAACATCACAGTTGGACCATGGTGGAAAATACTTGAACAAAGAGTTTCTCGATTACTCGAAAGATTATGGTATTCTTTCACAGTGGACTCCTCCCGGAACACCTCAATTGAGTTGTGTGTCCGAATAGAGAAACCGAACTTTGTTAGACATGGTAAGGTCAATAATGAGTCGCACTAAGCTATCAATTTCCTTCAGGGGATACGAATTGAACAGTGCTATACTTATTTTGAATAAGGTTCCGACAAAGTCTTTTGGACAGACCCCATATGAAATATGGACAGGAAAGAAACCAGGTTTCTCATTCCTGAATATTTGGGAATGATGGGCATATGTTTGGATGGTACCAAACTAGAACCCAAATCGAACAAGTGCCCATTTGTAATTGGTTATCTTAGGGAAACCAATTCCACAACTCACAAGAGAACAAATATATTTTTTGCTCTCCATGCGGTTTTCCTTGAAAAGGAATTCCTATATGCAGTGGTAAGTGGGAAGAAAGTAGAACTCGATGAAAATCATAGTGATACTATTTCTGGCACCGATCCCCTAATGGAACACGAACAGTTCATCAGGGATGAGACTGTACCATAATCTTCTAATACACAAGAACCGCGTAGGTTGGACAGAGTCAGAAAATAACCTGAGAGGTATGGGTTTCTGATCTCACCTTATGTGGATTTTAATCTTATTGAGGAAGAAGAACCGGCTACGTATGAGGTAGCGATACAACTTATCAAATCCGTAATATGGCAAGGTACCATGAAGTCCGAAATGGATTCCATGTATACAACCAAGTTTGGACACTGGTTGATGTACCAGAAGGCATTGTGCCTATTGGTAGCAAATGGGTCTTTATGGTGAAGACATACATGAAATATGGCAACATACAAATGTACAAAGCTAGGCTTGTAGCGAAAGGGTATCGTCATCAACATAGTGTCGATTACGACGAAACATTTTACCTATTGCCATGATGAAATCCATTCGGATAATGCTTGTTATTGTTACATATTTCATTTATGAAATATGGCAAAGAGATGTCAAAACCGCTTTCCTTAACGGAAACCTTTTAGAGGATGTTTACAACATTCTGACGGTTTTGTCATGCCAAAACATGCAAAAAAGGTTTGCAAGTTAAATCGATCCATTTATATATTGAAGCAAGCATTGTGTTCTTGGAACTAATGTTTTGATGAGATCATATTACAATATGGTTTCATTCAAAACTAAGATGATTCTAGTGTATATAAGAAGGTTAGTAGGAGCGCACTGACATTGGATGTCCTATACATTGTTGATGTATTATTTCTTGGAAATGACATTCCCATATTAAAATCGGTGAAAGCTTGGCTTTCATTGAAATTCTCCATGAAAACTTAGGAGATGCAACCTTTATTCTAGGAATAAAGATCTACTGGGATAGATCTAAAAGTTGATGGGACTCTCCGAGAACTCGTACATTGTTAGACATGTACGCGACATGGTGTCTCATATGCTTAGAGCATCTGAAGTCACTATCAGGCCGATCCAGGTGATGGTCACTGGATTGATGTTAAGAACATCATTAAGTATCTTAGAGTAACTAAGGATGCTTTCTTAATTTATGGAGATGGAAAACTTGAGGTGACTGGATTCACCGTTGCAAGTTTCCAAACTGATAAAGGCGACTGTAAGTCGTATTAAGGGTACTTATTTTGTTTGAACAACGGAACAGTGAGCTGGAAACCTTCCAAGCAAGATATTGTTGCCGATTCAACAAAAGCGGATTATATTGCTGCAGCTGAGGCAGCAGAAGAAGCATTTTGGATCTATAAAATTCCTAATTAGATTAGGAGTAGTTCTGTTAGCAGTTGAGCTAAGCTACATCATAGGCTAAATAATTACGGTCTCATCAACTATCCAAGTATGTACTTCGACGGTTTTATCTGATTCGTGAGATCATAAATCATGGCGATGTGATGATCGAATAAATCGCATCAGATGATAACCTTGTAAATCCACTGACGAAAGCGATATCTCAGTATAAACATGAGCGACCCGTACATAGTTCAAGTGTTGGACACTTGAGTGATTGGCTATAGGCCAAGTGGGGATTGTTGGACAATTATGACCCATAACATCACTATTTTTAAAATGCATGGTGTTCTTTGTACAAATTAACTATGTGACATAGGAAATTGCTCTTTTATCATTTTGTAATTGGATTACTTAGATATATAAATGATAAAAGTCCATATGATTAGTACCTGATTAATAAGATATGAGACATTATTAATCCATGAAAGGTTTAATCATTAAATATCCATAGTCGTAGTATTATCGAGACTGGACATCGATAATGCGGAATAGGCTAGTTTTTCACTTGTGCGCATTATGGAAGCTTAACGGCATAGTTCTCATATATTTAAGTATTGGATATTTATGCAAGTGTGATAGGAGGTTCTATATGCCGATGGTACGGGAACAGCTTCGCTCTGGATAGACCCTTCGAAATCCCATTGGTAGTATGAATATGTGTCTATGGGAATCCGAATCAGGGTAGGGTATGTTGACTGGTACCTGAGACTTGCATCGCTAATACTTGCGTCAATCAGTACGCTTTGGTTTTGGTCGTTCGGGGCTTTAACAGGTTCTGTGTACGCCTTTTCTTAGTATACTGAGAATCGTAGTGTATTGGGTATGATGTCAAGATGGAAGTATCACTTCAGTCATATGGAGATGATGCTCACGTAGGATATGGAACTGGTAATCTTAAGTACTGCAGTCATCGGGATAATATGACTAGGTCATGATTATCCGATTATAGAGACTAGTTGCAGTGATCCGATATATACTTCGTGTGGGGCAGACACAATTCCAGCCCTAGGCCTAGCATGTGACATTCGATACTGGATCGCAATACGCAATACTTAGTAAACTACGCTTGATAAAGATCATGTATTCCTTAAAAGAATATTTCTGGAGAATTGGGTAGGCATGGTGCTTTGCTAGAAGCCAACCATGTCTTATAAATTGGTAAGAAAGTGTACTGGGTACGCACGTGTTCGGATAGTCCGACGACCGGATTTACTGCCAACATATCCAGGGATATCTTGGGTTGCTTCCCGAAGATTCACCGATGACGTTTGACTCGAACAGAATTAATCTAGGATTAATTATGAGAGAGAGAAAATTAATTTAGGATTAATTGATGCAAGAATTTATCTGGGATAAAATTCGACTAGAAGAGAGATCGCGATTAATTTGGAATTAATTGATTAAATAATATATTAGATATATTAATTGAAATTAGATTTCAAAGCGGAATTAGAATTGGATTTTAATTCGGGCGAACGAATTAATTTAGAATTAATTCGTAAGCGACTTTCGTAATAATTTTGCGAGGCATTATTATTTAACTAAATTGGATTTAATAATGTCACAACGGTAAATTGTTTAGTTCGGAATTAAACAAATATGGGCCCGAGTGAAGTCGCGTGTTGGATTTGCCAACTTAAATTTGGAATTTAAAAGTGGTGGGACCCATTTGACTTACATCAAGATGTTTGACACTTGATGGATGTTGTTAATGGTTGAGTAAAGCTTAGATTGCTTTTAAAACACTCAAACCAAGTCCAACACACAAACTCAATATTTAAAGGCAAGTCAACTTTGGAAGTGGTACAAGTTACTATTCACAACAAACACAAAAATCTCTCTTCCTCCTCCCTTGCAATTGCCGAAACTTCATCTCTCTTGGAGAGAAAATTTTCTTTCAATTTTGATCAATGCTAGCACATTAAGAGTCAAAATAAGGTGATAGGGAAACTCACTTAAGTGTTGGAAACACTCAAGAAAGCTTGGAGCTTCCATCTATATCCATGAAAGTTTTGAAATCTCATCCAACCAATGTATGTTTTTCCGCAACTTTCTTTGGTAATTTTCACACACGAATCACTCTTAGAGATCCCGTGACATGTCTAGGACACTAACACTTCCTTCGTTACATATGATAAAACAAATTCCCACTTATGTGAATGTTTTGAAGGATCTATGCACCAAAAAGAGAAAGCATCATGTGAAGAAGACTGCATTCCTGACAGAGCAAGCAAGTGCATTGATTGACCAGAGGGCTCTGCCAAAATACAAAGATTTGGGATGCCCCACTATTACTTGCCACATTGGCATATATGAGTTTGGTCAAGCTTTATTAGATTTAGGTGCTAGTGTTAATCTCATGCCATATTATATTTATCTGCAGCTCAGACTTGGAGAGATTAAACCTACATCTGTGGTTTTACAGTTAGCTGACAATTCTATCAGAACACCGTGGGGAGTAGTTGATGATGTTTTACTTCAAATTGATAAATTCTACTATCCTGTTGATTTTCTGATTTTAGACACGCAGTCGGTGGTTAACACTGAGTCAAACATGCCTCCCGTCTTAGGTAGACCTTTTCTTGCTACAACTAATGCCCTTATCAATTACAAGAACGGTCTCATGACCATATCATTTGGGAATATGACACTGGAGGTGAATATTTTTCATGTTGAGAAACAACCACGAGATGACGATGAGTGCCAGTACACATACCTGATAGACACAATCTTACCAGAGACAGGCTCTACACAACATGAATCTAACCGTCCCAAACTTTAACTGATTCCAAAGAACCGTAAAAAGAGGAAAATGAGAGTTAGTGCTCACTTAAAGATGATCTCTGGAAAGTTAAAAATGAGGTTGAGCCAATTTTACCATATGTGCAGCCTAACATTGCAACCATCAGTAGACCCTGGGGGATCCACGAATAAAATGCCAGAACCAGCCATAAATTCTTTTTCATGTCTTAATCACCAGTGCCTACCGAAGAAGAAAGCACATGGGATTACTTGGTCCACTATGTGGAAGCCACTATGAAAACTTGAGTGATTACGTCTGGCTGAAGATGTTAAACTTAGCACTAGTGGGGAGGCAACCATTACATCTGTATTTTATTTTATTTACTTTAGTTTTATTTAATAGTGTGCTAATTGAATGTTTATTGTTTGCATGAGTATTTATGCAGGTGTTAACGCAGCTTACACAGCTCACACAACCAAAGTCTCACAAGTAGGAGCCTGATCAACTCCATGCCTGGTAATGTTGTTCCTCACTCCTTTTTCTTTATATTTATCTTACATTGAGGACAATGCAAGTTTTAAGTGTGGGGGTGTATGCATGTAGTGATAATACCTGTTATAAAAAAATAATAAATTTTGTTTATTTTTAAGTCCTTAATAGTAAAATATATGTCTAATGATGAATATTGTTTGCTTTAGGATGAAATTTTAGAAATTATAAGTTCTTTAATGTACTTTTATCTAATGGCTTGAGTAGTTGATCTAGGTTAGACTCGTAAGCACTGAACTATAGGTTTTTAGCAGTGAAAACCTATGTAGTTGGCAAAGTGACTAGTTGAAGAAATTACATGTCGATGAATGACTGTTTGCTTAGATATCTATCTTGATTTTCTAGTGTTATGATGTATGGTATAAATAAAAAGAGAAAGTCTTGAAAGAAAGAAAAACAAAAGAAAAAGAAGAAATTAAACCACCTATAACCGATAAGCGTGAAGCTACCCATGGGCGAGTGTTAGGACCACCATGAGGAGAAATGCTACCTTAAAGGGTAGGTGTGTCGAAAAAAGAAAAGATTTTGAAAAGAAAAAAAAAAGACTTTAAGATATCTATGTTGGTTTGACCCATCGGATCCTAATTTTTAAACAAAATCATTGAGTTGGCTTACCTAATAGTCAAGCTGTGAATGAACCTTTACACACACACTGTGAGTCCGGCTTAGATAATTTATTCAAGGACTTGGATTTGATGTGCTTTGAGTACTTTGAATGTTCTCTGATTTCATTACAAAGCATTCTTTAAGGACAATAATATTTGTAGCTATCGGGACTATTTCATTTTGTTATTTTTGCATGATTGCATGTTTTGAATGACGTTTGTGGGTGTCATCGTTGTAAGCCCTCACGAGACTATAACTCGTCCACTATGGCGACCTAGGGGTTTAAAGGCTTGTTGTATACGCTAAATGCAATTGTGATCCCTACGAAAGTGGCTTAGATAGTTTTTATTTATTTATTTATTTTTAATTTAGTTTAGTTCTTATTTTATTTTTACGTTTGAATTGCTAGTGACTAGCAATAAGCTGGTTTAGGGTTGTGATAAGTGTATGAAAATGTACTTTGAACATCGCTAATTTAGCTTGATTATCATGTATTTGATCCTAATTATAGTTTATTTTATGTTTTATTATTAGGAAGCAATAGAACATGAATCTTGGAGAAATTACAAATGTTTCGGACCATTGCGGACACATCAGAAGCATGCGGGAAGAGCGAAAAGAAAGAAAGTATTATTCCAGAATTCTGCCACGTGTCCCGACGCCAAACCTTCTGGTGTCGGGACGAGCAATCAATAACTGGACACATACATTTTCCAGCAAGTTTGGCACTGCGGCGCCACTTGCCAGCACCGCGGTGCCTCGGAAGACCCCAGAAACTTAATTTAGTCATGTTTGATGGGCACAATGACTTTAGGACTTCCCTATATAAACCTAAGTTCGTTCAAACAATAAAATGAGGAGAAAAGAGGAGAAAATCAGAGAGAAAACACACAACAAATAGTTAGAATCTCATATTTGAGAGAGAAAAAATGAAGAACCACAAGCCAGACAAGATGTTTCTCCGATCTATCCAGGCTATGTCTCTCTTCCACAAGGAGAACTAATCTCCTAGGCATGGCTAAAGATGAAATCTTGTATTTAAACTCTTATGTTCATGTTGTTGATTCCTAAATACTCTTTAACATTTAATACGATCGATGTTTTGTTACTCTTTATTATCTTTCGATTTATAATCCAGAGATTGTGTTTTACCAACTTGCATATAGGAATAGTCATGCTTCTTCTATGTGTGATTGGGGAACCCAGTTGTGACTGGTAAATTTATTTTATGAGTTGATCTTATGCTGCAGTATTGCCTGTGGGTATATTGTCGACGTTAGATAGGTCATAACGATAACTTTGTATGTAGTTAACATAGAGAAAGTAAATCATCGATTACCTTAGAATTGAATGTGTTTTGAATTGAATATGCTCCGATTGTTGGTTTGGGATGTGAAACCTTCAATTGAGTAATAAAAGGAATGAATATAGGAAATTGATACAAGATGGATTCCCAACGCTTCGCTGTTTCTCGCTACTGATAATTCTTAAGCATTTTCCATAGTTTTTATTTCATATTACCAACTCAATCATTATCTTGTTCGATAATTATGACCCATAGCGTGACTATTTGTACAGATCATGGTGTTGTTGTACAAATTAACTATGTGACAAAGAAGATTGCTCTCTTATCATTTGTGATTAGATCACCAAGATATATAAATGATAGGAGGTCCTTATGATTTTTTCCTGGAATGAGAATGATATGAGACAGTATCAGTCATCGAAGGATAAATCATTAAATATCCCTAGTCAGAGCATTATCGAGATCGGACATCGATAAATGCGTAAAAGACTAGTATTGCACTTGTGCGCGTTGTGAGGGCACAACGGCATAGTTCTCATATGTTTGGGTATAGGATACTCATGCAAGTGTAATAGGAGGTTGTGTTTTACCGATGGTATGGGAAACAGCTTCGCTCTAGATAGACCCCCTCGGAATTCCATTGGTAGTATGACTATGTGTCTATGGAAGTCCGAAATCAGGGTAGGTGTATTTGGTCTTAACCTGAGATTTGCACCGCTAATACTTGCGACAATCAATATACTTTGATTACGGTCGTCCAGGGCTTTAACAGGTTCTGTGTACGCCAATGCTGGGTATATTGAGAATCATAGTGTGTTGGATGTGATGTCAAGGCGGAATTATCACTCCAGTCATAGTGGAGTTGATGGTCACGAAGGATACGGGACTGGTTCTCTTAAATGCTGCAGCTATCGGGATATTATGACAAGGTCATGTATATCCGATTATAGAGACTAGTTACCAGACATCCGACATATGCTTCGTACGGGGCAGACACAATTCCAGGCCTAGGCCTAGCACGTGATCATCCGATACTGGATCGACATACACAATACTATGTATACTACGCCTGATATAGATCCTTATTCCTGTAAGGATATTTTCGGAGAATTGGGTAGGCATGGCGCTTTGCTAGAGGCCAACTTTGTCTTGTAAATTAGTATAAACGTAGTACTTGGTACTTACGTGTTTGGATAGTCCGACTGCCGAATTTACTGCCAACATATACGGGGATCTCATGGGTCGCTTCCTAAATATTCACCGATGACGTATGACTCGCACTCTAAACTAATCTGGGATTAATAAGATGAGAGAGAAAATTAATCTGGGATTAATTGCGGAGATATTTTATCTAGGATAAAATATCAATTAAAGAGAGATAACGATTAATTTGGAATTAATCGATTAAATAATATATTCGATATATTATACGAAATTGGATTTCGACGCGAAATTAAAATTAGATTTTAATTCGGGCGAACGAATTAATTTATAATTAATTCATTAGCCACGTGAATAGTGATTTCGCTAGGCGTAATCATTTAATTACGATGCAATGGAAAATTCATTAATTTGGAATTAGCGAACCCGAGCCCGAGATTATTTGCGAGCGCATTTTCATTTCGAATTCGAGTACGGAACGCAAGTCAAATCAAGCATCAAATCGCTAGTCACATCAAGCGTCAAATCATGTCACTTTGAGTGATGTGACACTTGATTGATTGATGTGATTGATTGATGGTAGTTGTTGGAGTTGTTGGAAAGCTTTACCATTTGACTTTTTGGAAGCCAAAAAGTGGTAAATCACTTATTTATTTTTTGGAAAATATATAAGTGTATGATATACACTTTTCCAATTAATTCAACACAACTTTCTCTTCTCCTCTCTTCTCTTATTTACACGCCCATGAAGGCTGTTTTTGCTTCTGGTTTTGGGAGCCACTGCCGAGTCAAGAAGAAAATGGAAGCTTATAGTCGCGATTTTGTGGCAAAATCGGGAGTGCTAGCACACTACGAAGTCATGCGAAGGTGATAGGGAAGTCCACCCATGAGCCATGAATCGTTTGACGAAGCTTGGAGCTCAAAACTTGAAGACACATGGCCGAAGTTTGTTGACTGGTGCAGCTCACTGCCGTGACCTTGGAGGGAGAAGAATTTGATTTTGTTCATCGCGCGTCGCTCAACCGATCGATGTGAGTATTCCGCAACTTCGTTGATTTGTATTCGCACTTATTTCATGCTTGTTTATGATCTTGGGACCTTAGCTAAAACCAACAATGGCATCAAGAGCAAGGTTAAAGCATGAAATTGATTAGGGCTTAAAAATTGATTTTGAGCATGATTTGATTAAATTGGATGTTTGAATATGCTTAAATCATGTTGAATTGAAGATTGATTGGATCAATTTCAAGAAATTATGTTTGGAACATTTTTCCCCAAATTGGAAGGCTTGGCCGAATTCACCTAGTGCTCTAATTGTCTTGGAATTTTTTTTTTTTTTGATTCATTGGATGAGTTGGAAATCATTTGGGGATATTGATTTAATGTTGAATTGAATTTAATTGGATTGAATTTGATTTGGACAAAATAATTCCCCATTGGCAAGAGTTGATGTAGCACGTATTGGGTTTGATTTTTGATGAAATGTGTTGGACATGTTTTGTTGTAGATGAGCATGATTAATTGTGCATATTGATGTTTTAGAAATGTTAATTTGGGTGATTAATCATGTTATACACTTTGGTTAATTAAATGTGAAATTGGATTTTTATGTTTAATTAAATTGGGCCTTAAAATTGGATTTGGGCTTGTTATGTTGTTATTGGGCTTATTGGGCTTGGTTGTACCAAGTTATGGTTTAGGCAAATTGGTTGGATCCAATTGGGCCCAAAACCGCCTCCATAAAGCCCAAATGCGACTAATGGACCTTTAAAGTTTAATTGGGCCTAATGGGCTGATGAGTAGTAAAACTATCACTATTTCCCACTCATTTAACTTAATATTTTGTATAGTTTCTTGAGTTTTGTGAATATTTTGATGTGTTTTGTGTTATTTTGTAGATAAATTAAGTTTCAGGATATTCTGGAGGTGATTTGGAGCAAAACTGTGAAATTTGGTGAAATTTGGCAAAAAGGGTATTTTGGTAATTTTGGCCGTCCCGACACAAAGGGTATTTTGGTAATTTTGGACATCCCGACACCGAAATAAAGTTTCAAGACATTCTGGAGGTGATTTGGAGCAAAACTGTGAAATTTGACGAAAAGGGTATTTTGGTAATTTTGGACATCCCGACACCGAGGGTATTTTGGTAATTGCACCACCATGCCACATGTCAAAAATTCAACGAGCCGTCGTTTTTAGCCACCATGCTACGTGTCGAAAATTCAGCGATCCAAAAAAATAATAATAATAAAATAATAAAAAAATAATAATCAGAAAAATAATAATAAAAAATTGGATTTTTTTGCCTATAAATAGATTTCGAATTTTTAGTTTCAAATGTACCAAATCCTCTGTAAATACTTAAATAAAAGAGAGTTCTTCTTATTTTCTTCTTATATTCAGTTTTATTTACGCTTTGTAGTAGTAATTCTATCCATCTATGAGAGGGTAACTTCTCTATGCTGAGGTAATAAGGTAATACTTTTACTTTTGCTATTTAGATTAATCTCCCTTAAAAAATAATATATAAACTATTTAAAATCTGAATTAATAAGGATACCGCCATTTTCGGACGGTTGGTTATAAATTTAATCTGGTTAAACCTGACTTAATGAGGATACCGCCATACTGTACGGTTGGTTTAAGTTTATATTTCAGTTCCGCCTTATGGCTGGTATATTTGAATTTGACTTAATCAGGATACCGCCATTCTGGACGGTTGGTTTAAAATATCACAAGATTATATATTATTTTATGGGAGATATCTAAATAGTGAATAGTAGAAGTTAATTCCTTTTACCTTAGCATTTCTTTTTATTACTTTTCAGCAATTTCATTTTATGTCTTTTAAGTTTATATCAGCTTTAGTTATGTGTTGTAACTAAGTTAAATATCTAGGGTTGTGATAAAATCTAATATTACCGATTTAAAAAAAGGGTTAGATTATAGTTTGGATAATTAAAAGAATTATTTGTTGAGTCATAACCTTAATGCCTTTTTATTAACTGATCACTAATAAAATTGATTAGATAAAATTTAAAATGAACTAGACATAGGGATTTTAAGTTTAAAGACCTTATACTCAACAACTCACGATCTTCTTTAAGGATATATAAACCTTTAATAGATTTCCTTACAGGATAGGAATATACATGTTGGGCGGGGGTAATCAATAATTGGAATTCAATCTTAATGAATCTAGGTAATTTAATTGACAGAGACATATGGTTCAATTTGATTATTCTATGTATTTGTAAATGACCATCGGAAGAGGCTTTTACATAATTTAGTGTTCCAGATTAATAATTCAATATTTTACCCAACTATGATATAACTACTTCATCTTTTAATAGATATTAGAAAGATTCACAACCCTAGATCTTTGAGTCTTTTTTTTTCCTTAGTATTTTCTTTTGTCTTTTTATTTATTTATTTATTTAGCAAATCTACAAATCAGATCATTTCAAGCAATCAATCACTTCTCCCTCAATTAGATATTTGTAAATAAGTAGATTTAACAATTAATAACAACAGTAGGAATTAAGTCCTCGTGGGATCGATATTTTTATACTACTTGAACGATACGTGCGCTTGCGTTATACGTGTGTGTTTACGCCGGTCAAGTTTTTGGCGCCGTTGCCGAGGACTTATTTTTCTTGAGTATTTAATTTTGAAGCTATCTAATTTACTTATATCTAATTTTCTTTGTTTATTATCTGCAATTTTTTCTTTCTTTTTCAGGTGATTGAAAAAATGGAACATTTTGAAACATTACGAGCTTTACCAGAAAAAGATACACCCCAAATCCGGGAGCAACAGTCTAGTTTTCTGAGGCATGTTGTCCACCCAACAACTATCACTGGAAAACAGAATCAAGCAATACTACATTTGCTCATCAGAATGAAATGGGGAGATGTGTAATATGTGATGGTAACCACCCGAGCGATCAATGTATATACCTTTCAGAGTGGCAGAATTATTGGAATCATTAAAGTACGTAGAATCATCACATTTTCCATCTTATCCATCATCTATCTACGATCTTCATCAAGAACCAGATCCATCAGAGGAAGATCAGTTGAATGACATGCTAAAAGATTGGCTCGAGAAACGAGAAGCTCAATTTGATGTACAAATTCAGAGTCAAGCAGCGTCTATATAGAGGATGACAAATCAAGTTAGACAACTAACAGACAACCTGAATCACATATCTCACGGAGCCAATTCAAATACTACTGAAGAAGTCTTTCAATATCCTGAGATTCATCATGACATCATAACAGAGGATGAGGCTGAGCAGTATCAAGAATCAGAGGTATCAGTTCAGGAGCCTGCACCAACAAAGTCTCAATTTGATTTTTATTATTCTGACTCTGACAAGGATGAAGAAGCCGAGCTGTTTGTACCAACTGCACTAACAAGGAAGGATGAAACTTTCCATCCTCAGAATGCAGATCTTGGAGAATGCTTTGCACTAATGTTTGAAGACGATCTACCTAAGCCAATCAGTTCACTCAGATCAGAGGATGAAGACCTAAAATCTGACATTTCTTTACATTCTCACATTGATATTTCAGGAGCATGTATTTCACAGATGACAGATGAAGAACTGAATGCTGAGATCCTAAAATTCATCTGTGAAGAAAGGTAGAGCAAGAAGCAGAGTAAATAGAGGAGCAATTGTCAGAAAAAATTAAAGATACAGTGAATTCAGGCGAAACATCACTGTTTTGGGGAGTACAATTTAGAGATATTACTCAGAAACTTGACAGAATGGAAATTCCATTCCAAGTCAAGCACCATACAAGACCTCCTGATTTTCTTTCTTTCTTTTCAGGAATAACTGGAGTAACAAATATTAAAAAGGTGGCACAAGCACTGAATGAGACAAAATTCTTTTTACCACCTTACTGTTGGAAGAGACCCTTCAAAAGCAACGCATATGGGATTGTCTCGGACATCCAAAATGACGCTGAAACCGCCTTGACAGATAGATTTTAGTCACGTCTGGCTGAAGACGAAAAATTTAGCGCTAGTAGGGAGGCAACCCATGCAATTTGTTGTAATTTTTGTTTTCATATTTCATGTTGTAGAATTTTTAATTTTGTGTGTTGTTTTGTAGGGAAAAGCACAAACGGAGCATTTTAAGATAGAAGGAATGGTGTTTGGCAATCATAAAGATGAGAACCAATTCATTAGCGATGGCTGAGTAAGGAATGAAATTTTGAGACACATCCTAATGGATTTATATACCAAACGAGTGGCGTATTGCGTACACAATTCTGTTGCCTTAATTATTGCTTTGATTTGCTTTCTGTTGTAATTATCTTTATTTTCGTAGACAGGATCCATACTTTTTGACCTTTCACGATTTCTTTTGTTTTGTTTTGCTAACAAGCTTCCTTGGAAGATACTAGTACTATTATTACTCACCCTTTTTCAGGTACTATAAATTCAGCCCGTCATTGCACCTTTGGAGGCATCCAGAGTTAAGAAAGAAATACATAAAAAAAAAATGGAAGCCACTTCAAAAAGTCGAGTTGAGAACATCTGTGTGTTTTGCGGTAGTACTGTTGGTACTAAACCACAATACATAGAAGCAGCACAAGAATTGGGTCGAGTCTTAGCTGCAAGGAATATGCACTTAATATATGGCGGAGGCATTCTTGGACTAATGGGGATCGTTTCAAAGGCCGTACAAGAAGGAGGCAGTCATGTTTTGGGAATCATCCCAAAACCCTTGGCAGAGGCAAATTTTATTGGATCATCAAACGGAGAGGAACTGATCGTGCCAGGTATGTCTGAACGACTGGTGGAAATGATTAACTGTTCTGATGCTTTTATTGCTTTGCCAGGTGGCTTGGGTACATTGGAGGAAATTTTTATAGTACTATCTTGGGCGAACCTGAACATACACCAGAAACCGCTTGGACTACTCAACGTTGATGGATTTTATGATTTTCTTTGTGTGTTTCTTGATGATGCTCGGAGAAATGGGTTCATGTCAAAACCTATGAAAGAACTCCTTTTTACTATCAGGTCTGCTCCGGATCTAATTGATCAACTCATAGCCTATAACCACAAGTTGACCCAATCATTTCAAAGATAAATTGGTCCGAGGACGATCGTGGTAAGAATCTTCGAATAAATCTGGATCTTAACCTTTAATTTGCTTGTAGTAATTCAGCCAACCAGGTACTATCTTCTAAACTCTTCTTCTACTGATTAAGACATTGGGGACAATGTCTCATTTAGGTTTGGGGGTGAGGAATAGTTAATAGTACTTGTCTCATTTACATAAAATCCATTTCTACGAAGCACATATCGGATGTCTGGCAACTAGTCTCTATAATCGGATATACATGACCTTGTCATAATATCAAGATAGCTCGAGCATTTAAGAGAACAAGTCCCGTATCCTATGTGACCATCATCTCCATATGACTGGAGTGATACTTCCGTCTTAACATCACACCCAACACACTACGATTCTTAATATACCCAGCATTGGCATACACAGAACCTGTTAAAGCCCTGGACGACCTCAACCAAAGTATATTGATTGTCGCAAGTATTAGCGGTGCAAGTCTCAGGTTAAGACCAAATACACCTACCTTGATTGTAGACTCCCATAGACACAAAGTCATACTACCAATGGGATTCCGCGGGGGTCTATCCAGAGCGAAACGGTTTCCGGTACCATCGGTTAAAACACAACCTCCTATTACACTTGCGTGAGTATCCTATACCCAAATATATGAGAACTATGATGTCGTGCCCTCACAACGCGCACAAGTGTAATACTAGTCTTTTACGTATTTATCGATGTCCAATCTCGATAATACTCTGACTAGGGATATTTAATGATTTATCCTTCGTGCACTGATACTGTCTCATATCATTCTCAGTCCAGGACCAAATCACAGGGACCTCCTATCATTTATATATCTAGGTGATCTAATCACAAATGATAAGAGTACAATCTCCTTTATCACATAAGTAATTTGTACAACAACACCGTGATCTGTACAAATAGTGACGCTATGGGTCATAATTGTCCAACAATCTCCCACTTGGCCTATAGCCAGTCACTCGAGTGCTTAACACCCGAACTATGTACGGTTGGCTCAAACTGCTGAGAAAAGCTTTCGTTAGCGGATTTGCATGATTATCATCTGATGTGATTTATTCGATCATCACATCGCCACGATGTATAATCCGAACGAATCAGATGAATATCTAAGTACGTATCTGGATCGTTGATGAGACCATTAATTCTTTAGCCTGTGCTGACTCCTAGCTCAGCTGCTAACAGAACTATATTTAATCTAATTAGATTTGTTATTGACCCAGATGGCTTCTATTGCTGCCTCAGCTGCTGCAATTAACCCGCATTTTTTGTTTATTCGGTAACAGTATCTTGCTTGGAAGATTTCCAGCTCACTGTACCGTTATTCAAACTGTATAGTACCGTTTGCGACTTTTAGTCATCTTTATCGATTATAGGAAACTTACTACAGTGATCCTAGTCACTTCAAGTTCTCCTTCTCCATAGACTAAGACAGCATCCTTAGTTCTCTAAGATACTAACGGATGTTCTTAACATCAATCCAGTGACTATCACTCGGATTGGCCTGTTTGTGAATCCATATGCTCAAAGCGTATGAGACACCAGGCCGCGTATATTTTTTAATGTACGGTTTCTAGGAGAGTATTTCGAAAGCAAAGCTTTCGCCGATAGTTATTTTATGGGAATATCATTTCCAAGAAATGATGTATTATCATTATTTTATAGGATAACCATCTTCAGTGCGCTCCCACTAACCCTCTTATATACACAAGAATTAATTTCGTTTTGAATTAAATCATACACCATTATGATTACATCAAAACGATAATTCCAAGAACTTAATGCTTGCTTCAATCCATCTATGGATCGAATAACAAACATTATCCAAATGGATTTATCGTGGCAATAGGTAAAAATTTGAATCGTAATCAACGCAGTGTTGATAACGATACCTTTCCGTTAAAAGCCTAGCTTTATACGTTGGTATGTTGCCATCCATGTACGTCTTCCTTGAAGACTTATAGTACCAGTAGGCACAATGCCTTGTGGTACATCAACTAGTCTCCAAACATAGTTGATTTACATGGAATCCAATTCGGATATCATGACACTTTGCCATAATAGGGAGTCGATACCTAGTATCACTCCTTCATACGTAGTCAGTTGGTATTCCTCAAAAGATAGACATCTTTATGAGGTTAGATCAGAAACCCACCCCAGGTTGTTTTCTGACTCTTTCCGACCTACGCGGTTCTTGTGTATTCGAAGATCAATGGTATAGTTTCATCCTTGATGAACTATTTGTGTTCCATTAGGAATCGGTGCCTATGACAATATTACTCCGATTTTTCATCAAGTTATACTATCCTCCCACTTACCACTGCATATCAGTATTCCTCTTAGGAAAACCGCATGGTGAGCAACAATCTAATTGTTCTCTTGTGAAGTGTATAAGTACTATACTTTGGTATCCCTAGGATAACCTACATTTGGCACTTATCCATTTTGGGTTCTTGTTTGGTATCATCCAAACGTATGCCTAGCATACCCAAATATTCAGGAATGTGAAACCCGGTTTCTTTTCCCGTTCATATCTAATATGAGATCTGTCAAACAGATATTATGGAACCTTATTCAAAATAAGTTCTTGCATTGTTTAAAGCTTATCCGTTGAAGGAAATGGTAGCTCAGAGCGACTCGTGATTAACCTTATCATTGTAACAAAATTCGGTTAATCCTGTTCGGACACACCGTCAACTGACGTGTTCCGGGAGGAGTCCTCATTGAAAGAATACTATACTCTTTCAAGTATACGAGAAACTTATTGCTTAAGTATTCTCCATTACGGTCTTACCGTGACGGTTTAATGCTTTAGACGATCTGTTTGTCTATTTCGTGTCGAAACTGTGAAAGTTTCCGATTTGTGTTTCAAAAGAAACAAATAACCATAACGCGATGCCACATCCGTATAGGTCATGAAATATGCATATCCACATCTATCCTAGCTAGACATGGGCCCACTTGCTTCACTATGAACTAGGGCTAACAGATCGGTGGCACTGGCACTTTTACCAAGTAAATAGTGTTTTAGGCACTTTGCCCAATAAACTAGATTCGTAGACTTTATTTGAATAGAATCAAATTAGTCCTAGTACCCACTCTTTGAAAGTGTGGATATACGATTCTTGTTTAATAGTGTCCCTGACAACTATGCCACAATTAGTTTCAACCTGATCAGATCAGTTTTGAGCTATTAGTTTGTCATGTTGTACCTGTGAGATTTATTTATATTCTAAATATAAATTCTGTTATTCACATCTAATGTGTTTATGTCAATATCATCTTTATATAATAAAACACTTTAGTGTTCTAGAATATAAAGGTTCACCCGCAGCGGGTCAAATACTGATATAAGATAATGTATCTAGTCAAACTAGTTATATTATAACAGTTTCTTAATTTAAGTACACACCCGAAGGTAGTTCCTAAACTTAGGTACCTGCGGTTAAAACAGCGACTTTCGTCCCGTTTTCAATTCGCAGATAAATCTCAATTGATGTCATTATCCTGCTCATAGCAGATTCTGAACATCAATACATATATTTTATGTACCACACTAAGTATTTAAAATCCAATTTCAATACTAGTTGTGAACATAATTATGACAAACATATTTGAAGTCAGAGCCTTGCTCGTCTTCAATTCCGTCTTAGGATATGTACTTTTATCTTCCTAGAAGATTATAATGATTTTGCCTTTGCCCTTTTCAACATTCCAGTAGCCTTTGGCCAAGCCTCGGGTTTCTAGAATATCGAAGTAAGGTGCGCCTTGCGCTATTTGCCTAATTGCAAAGTTTGACTTTTTCTGCTTGAGAATAGTCATTAATTCTCCAAGAATTATTTATTGCAATTTACCTTTTCAAAGATCTAAAATAGATCCATGAAAATCCTTCAATTTCATTATCATACTTTAAGGATCTTATCCTTAGTTATGATTCAGAAATTAAGGAGTCTACTTTACAAGTATAATGGATTAAGCACTAAAGTTATCATTACATGATCTTCCAAAGATTATGCTCTACTATTTTCTTAACTCCGGGCTTAGGCTTAATATATTATTTTATCAAATAAAATAACTTATTAATTTTCCAAGACCATCCTGAATTATTCCCAATTTATAAATTAAACCATTTAAACTCATTTTCCCCAGGATTATGTTTTAAATGTCAATCTTTCAATTTATCTTGATTCTAATAGTCCAACTATTTAATCAACGATTTGTGGTACTATGTATTATATTGATTATTATAGTTCAACTATACAATCAAATATAATTTAAATTAATTAACCTCAATTACATTGATTACTATAATCCAATTATAAAATCAACTGTAAATTGAAATTAATTAATTCAAATATATTGATTACTATAATCCAATTATATAATCAACTATAATACAGTCCAACTGTTTATTAAAACAACAATTTAAATATTAGTCCAACTAACATTTAATTTAACGACGAAATAATTTGTGATTGAGCGCGTATGGCGAGTAATTGAACGAATATTGCAAATTCAATTCTTGCCTCCCACTATTTTTCGGCGAGCCTCTAACCCTTTGTCGAGTACTCGGGAAACCGCGTTTCCTAGTGGGCTAGGATCCCGTTAAATATCACACAATCTTGACTTTGGCCAACAAATTGTATGATAATTAACTAGGTATATCTCTAAGATCAATTGGATCCAATCCAATTCCTAGATCCGGTAGTGGGACATCCAAGTCCGAAACATATATCTTATATATGCGAATACATCCAATGTATCACCTAACCTTTTTCCTGTGAATCAACTAAGCCTTGGCTTTGGCACAACAAACTTAGTGATCCCAATAAAGCGCGACCCATTGACCATGGAAAGATTCGTAATCAATGTCGATGGAAAAGAAGTGGTCTTGACTTTGGCCAACAAACCACAACTTGGACAAGACACCAATATGTAACAAAGCCTTCGTGATTCAAACACATCTTCGACAGACAAAGGCCTTGACTTTGGCCAATAAACCAATGCCGTCTTAGATCTTGAGTGAGAATCACTCAATGGAAGGAAAGACGCTTAATATTATTTGAGGGTTTTTCGCGTGAAAATTGGCAACCAATTTATTATCTTTGTTAAGGTCTCATCATCATACACCCTTAAACATGCATTCTAAACACATAATAAAGCGCGTATAATAAAATAATAATGATATGCGGATGGATACTTTACATTGATCCTAGATCAAATCTCTCTTTCTCTCTCCCGCTAGCACATGTATTTACTTCTACCTGTTACACTACACTTCTAAAGAAACCTCATTTACATTGATGGGAATAGGTGAGAAGAGAATACAAAGAGTATAGAGGTGATAAGGCTGGACACGCAGGTCCAATTAATAAATCAAATTTTTTACAACAATTTCTAAAATTGCCCCACCCATCTAATATCCATCTGATATACATTATTCATGCATCGCAACCATGTATTCACACAAGCATGTTATCAATCAATCTAATCCAATTAATTAATCTGATAATTAGTGATCATCCAATGTTCAAACAACGATTTGATTTTGCTCAAGTCAAACTCGTTTTGCGAATAAGTACTCAAAGTACGAATTCTTGAATTAAATTAAACTACAACATTAAATCCAATTCAATTTGTATTTAATACTAATTCACTATTTAATTCCAAATTAAATATTACACTTATTAACGAACCTTTACGACTTAAATTCCTAATTCAATCGTAACGGGTCTCAAAGCCCGATTAACGTCCAACGTTTATTTAATTAAAGTCCAATGGGCTTTTAATTAATTTCTTTAGGCGTGGACTTTTGGTCAACTCGGGTCAAACCGAATAACCAAAATCCAATCCGGGATTTACCCCATAAGCCCAGAAATCAATTTTGGCCCATTAGGCCCAATTAAATAATTAAGGTCCATTAAGTCATAATTGGACTTTATGGATGCGGTTTTGGGCCTAATTGGATCCAGCCAATTTTTCCTAAACCGATCTTTGTTCAACAAAGCCCAAAAGCCCAATTACAACCTATAAGGCCCAAATCCAATTTTAAGCCCAATTAATTAACTTATAAAATTCCAAATTCCATAATCAATTAACCTAAGTGTAATACATAATTAATTACCCAATTAATATTTCTAAAACGTCAATTAGCCTAATTAATCATGCACTTCTACATCAAATAGTGTCCAACACAATTCAATCAAAATCAAACCCAATTTACATGCTTAAAGTCTCGGCAATTAGGGGTTTTTCCAATCCGATTCGGTTTCAATCCAATTGAATCCACAATCATCATTTCCCAATTCAATTCAACTCATCCAATGAATCAAAAAAAAAAATTCACAATGAATTTCATGTTACATTGAATTCGGCCAAGCCAACTTTTAAAGGGAAAATTGTTCCAAATCAAAATTCAATCCAATTGAACTTCAAAACAACATTACCCTATTGTTTTAAGTCATCCAATGATCAAAAAATAAAATTATGCCAAGACAAATTTAGGGTTCTAAATTCGGCCAAGCTTCCATTTTTGGGGAAAATTTGATCCAACCAAATTTCTTGAAATTGATCATGCACAACATCAATTCAACCTCATTCAAGCATACTTAATCAAACAATTCAACCAAATCATGCTCAAATTGAGTTTACCCAATTTTAAACCCTAAAAATGTCATGCTTGATATAAGCTCAAGATACCATTGTTGGTTTCTAGATTAGGTCCCAAGATCATGAAATCAAGCACAAAAACGCATGAATACTCAAAGGAGAATGGCGGAAATATACTCAAAATGAATGGATCTTGCAATGCGATGAACACGAGTCTTCAAGCCTCACAAACTCGCGACAGTGAAGCTTCTCCATGCAGTGGACTGCTCGGTTTTGGCCCTCGTTGTTCCTCCAAGATTCGGCCATGGATGACTCCATGGAAGCTCCAAGCTTCAAGCTCCAAAAATTGATTCCAAGCTCATGTGTTCGTTTCCCTATCACCTTTGTATAACTCAAGTGTGTGCTAGCACTATATCTTCTTCTTTGCTTCTCTTCTTCATTCGGTCAAACCCAAAAATGAGAGGAAGAAACGGCTCAAAGCCGTGAAGGAGAAGGAGGGAAAAAGAAGAAACGTTAGAGTGATGGAGAGAGAAAGAAAAAGAAGTGTTTTATATATTATTTGATTTCCATAAATCAAAAATCAAACAAATAAACACAAATCATTTTCATTTCCAAAAGTCCCAAAAGTCCACAAAGCAAAACACTTTCAACTACCACATCAATCACTCAATCAATCAATCAAATTGTCACATCACTCAAAGTGACATGTGATTTGACGCTTGATGTGACTTGCGATTTGACGCTCGATTTGACTTGCGTGCCGCACTCGAATTCAAAATGCGAATGCGCTCGCAAATAATCCCGGGCTCGGGTTCGCTAATTCCAAATTAACGAATTTTCCGTCGCGACGTAATTAAACGATTACGCCTAGCGAAATCACTATTCATGTCGCTAACGAATTAATTCTAAATTAACTTGTTCGCCCGAATTAAAATCTAATTTTAATTCCGCGTCGAAATCCAATTTCGCATAATATATCGAATATATTATTTTATCGATTAATTCCAAATTAATCGTTCTCTCTCTTTAATTAATATTTTAACCCAGATAAAATATCTCCGTAATTAATCCCTGATTAATTTTCTCTCCCATCAAATTAATCTCAGATTAATAAAGTGCGAGTCATACATCATCGGTGAATCTTCGGGAAGCGGCCCATGAGATCCCCGGATATGTTGGCAGTAAATACGGTCGTCGGACTATCCGAACACGTAAGTACATCGTACTACGTTTGTACCGATTTACAAGACAATGTTGGCTTCTAGCAAAGCGCCATGCCTACCCAATTCTCCAGAAATATCCTTATAGGAATATGTGATCTATATCAAGCGTATTATACCGTAGTATTGTGTATTTCGATCCAGTATCGGATGATCACGTGCTAGGCCTAGGGCTGGAATTGTGTCTGCCCCGTACGAAGCACATATCAGATGTCTGGTAACTAGTCTCTATAATCGGATATACATGACCTTGTCATAATATCCCGATAGCTCGAGCATTTAAGAGAACAAGTTTCGTATCCTATGTGACCATCATCTCCATAAGACTGGAGTGATACTTCCGTCTTAACATCATACCCAACACACTACAATTCTCAATATACACAGTATTGGCGTACACAGAACCTGTTAAAGCCCTGGACGACCTCAACCAAAGTATATTGATTGTCGCAAGTATTAGAGGTGCAAGTCTCAGGTTAAGACCAAATACACCTACCCTGATTACAGACTCCCATAGACACATAGTCATACTACCAATGGGATTCCGCGGGGGTCTATCCAGAGCGAAACGGTTTCCCGTACCATCGGTTAAAACACAACCTCCTATTACACTTGTGTGAGTATCCTATACCCAAATATATGAGAACTATGATGTCGTGCCCTCACAAAGCGCACAAGTGTAATACTAGTCTTTTACGTATTTATCGATGTACAATCTCGATAATACTCTGACTAGGGATATTTAATGATTTATACCTTCGTGGACTGATACTGTCTCATATTATTCTCAGTCCAGGAACAAATCACAGGGACCTCCTATCATTTATATATCTAGGTGATCTAATCACAAATGATAAGAGTGCAATCTCCTTTGTCACATAGTTAATTTGTACAACAACACCATGATCTGTACAAATAGTGACGCTATGGGTCATAATTGTCCAACAATTAGATGGGTGGGAAAATTTTAGAAATTGTTGTAATAAATTTGATTTATTAATTGGACCTGCGTGTCCAGCCTTATTACCTCCATATTCTTTGTATTCTCTTCTCACCTATTCCCCTGAATGTAAATGAGGTTTCTTTAGAAGTGTAGTGTAACGGGTAGAAGAAATATTTGTGCTAGCGGGAGAGAAAAAGTGAGAGATTTGATCTAGGATCAATGTGTAAAGTATCCATCTGCATATCATTATTAATTTTTATACGCGCTTTATTATGTGTTTAGAATGCATGTTTAAAGGTGTATGATGATGAGACATTAACAAAGATAATAAATTGGTTGCCAATTTGCACTCGAAAAACCCTCGCAAAATATTAAGCGTCTTTCCTTCCATTGAGTGATTCTCACTCAAGATCCGAGACTGGCATTGGCTTGTTGGCCAAAGTCAAGGCCTTTGTCCGTCGAGGATGTGTTTGAATCACGAGAGCTTCGTTCCATATCAGTGTCTTGTCCAATTTGTGGTTTGTTGGCCAAAGTCAAGACCACGTCTTGCCCATCGACATTGATTACGAAGCTTTCCATGGTCAATGGGTCGCACTTAACTGGGATCACTAAGTTTGTTGTGCCAAAGCCAAGGCTTAGTTGATTCAGAGGAAAAAGGTTAGGTAATATATTGGATATATTGGCATATATAAGATATATGTTTCGGACTTGGATGTCCCCCTACTGGATTTAGGAATTGGATTGGATCCAATTAATCTTAGAGATCTACCTAGTTAATTATCATACAATTTGTTGGCCAAAGTCAAGATTGTGTGATATTTAACGAAATCCTAGCCCGCTAGGAAACACGGTTTCCCGAGTACTCGACAGAGGGTTAGAGGCTCACCGAAAAATAGTGGGAGGCAAGAATTGAATTTGCAATATTCGTTTAATTACTTGCCATACGCGCTCATTCAAATATCATTCGTCAAATGATTAAATGTTAGTTGGACTAATATTTAAATGTTGTTTTAATAAATAGTTGGACTATATTCAAACTATTCATTTATAATTGATTTTATAATTGGATTATAGTAATCAATATAATTGATTTTAATCTATTAAATTATAGTTGATTAAATAGTTGGACTATTGTAATCATTATAATAAACAGTACCTGAATCGTTGATTAAATAGTTGGGCTATTAGAATCAAGATATAATTGAAAGATTGACATTTAAAACATAATCCTAGGGAAAATGTATTTAAATGGCTTAATTTTCAAATTGGGAATAAATTTCAGGATGGTCCTGGAAAATAATAAGTTATTTTATTTGATAAAATAACATGTTATGCCTAAGCCCGGAGTTAAGCAAATAGTAGAGCATAATCTTTGGAAGATTTATGTAATGATAACTTTAGTGCTTAATCCATTATACTTACCATAGTAGACTCCTTAATTTCTGAATCAGAACTAAGGATTAGATCCTTAAAGTCTGATAATGAAATTGAAGGATCTTCTTAGATCTATATTTAGATTTTAGAAGTAAGAAATTGCAATAAATAACTCTTGGAGAGTTAATGACTATTCTCAAGGAGACAAAGTCAAAGTTTGCAATTAGGCAAGTAGCGCAAGGCGCACCTTACTTCGATATTCTAGAAACCCGAGGCTTGGCCAAAGGCTTCTGGAAAGTTGAAAAAAGGGCAAAGGTAAAATCATTATAATCTTCTTGGAAGATAAATGACATATCCTAAAATGTCTGCCTAAATGTGGCAAACGGGATCGCGGAAGCGTGACTGCCGTTTGGACAAAGCAGACATGAAGGAATTAAAGACGAGCAAGGCTCTGACTTCAAATATGTTTGTCAAGATTATGTTCACTACTAGTATTAAAATTGGATTTTAAATACTTAGTGTGGTACATAAATATATGTATTGATGTTCAGAATCTGTTTTGAACAGGATACTGACTTCAATAGAGATTTATCTGCGAATCGGAAATGGGACGAAAGTCACTGTTTTAACCGCAGAAACCTAATTTAGGAACTACCCTCGGGTGTGTACCTAAATTAGGAAACTGTTATAATGTAACTAGTTTGACTAGATACATTATCTCTATATCAGTGTTTAACCCACTGTGCGTTTACCTTTATATTCTAGAACACTAAAGTGTTTCATTATATAAAGATGATATTGAGATAAACACATTAGATGTGAATAACATAATTTATATTTTGAATATAAATAAATCTCAAACGTATAAAATGACAAACAAATAGCTCAAACTGATTTGATCAGAAGAAACTAATTTGTGGCATTGTTGTCTGGGACATAATTAAACAAGAATCGTATATCCACACTTTCAAAGAGTGGGTACTAGGACTGTTTTGATTCCAGTCAAATAAAGTCTATGAATCTAGTTTATTGGGCAAAGTGCCTAAAACACTATTTACTTGGTAAAAGTGTAAATGCCATCGATTTGTAAGCCCTAGTTCATAGTGAAGCAAGTGGGCCCATGTCTAGCTAGTCTAGATGTGGATATGAATATTTCGTGACCTTTATGGATGTGGCATCGCGTTGTGGTTATGTGTTTCTTTTGAAACACAAATCAGAAACTTTTAAGTTTCGACACGAAGTAGACAAACAGACCGGCTAAAGTATTATACCGTCACGGTTAGACCGTAATGGAAAATATTTAGGCAATAAGTTTCTTATATACTTGGAAGAGTAAAGTATTATTTCAAATGAGGACTCCTCACGGAACACGTCAGTTTGACGGTGTGTCCGAACTGAGTAACCGAATTTTGTTAGACATGATAAGGTTAATCATGAGTCGCTCTGAGCTACCATTTCCTTCAACGGATAAGCATTAACAGTGCAGAACTTATTTTGAATAAGGTTCCATAATAATCTGTTTGACAGATATCATATTAGATATGAACAGGAAAGAAACCAGGTTTCTCATTCCTGAATGTTTGGGTATGCTTGGCATATGTTTGGATGATACCAAACTAAAACCCAAATTGGATAAGTGCCAATTGTAGGTTATCCTAGGGATACCATAAGTATAGTACTTATAAAACTCACAAGAGAATAATTAGATTGTTGCTCACCATGCGGTTTTCCTAAGAGGAATACCGACATGCAGTGGTAAGTGGGAGGATAGTAAAACTCGATGAAAATCGGAGTAATACTATTCAAGGCACTGAATCTTAATGGAACATAAATAGTTCATCTAGGATGAAACTATTACCAATAATCTTCGAATACACAAGAACCGCGTAGGTCGGAGAGAGTCAGAAAACAACCTGGGGTACGGGTTTCTGATCTCACCTCATAAAGATGTCTATCTTATTGAGGTATACCAACTGACTACGTATGAGGAAGTGATACAAGGTATCGACTCCCTAATATGACAAAGTATCATGAATCCGAAATGGATTCCATGTATATCAACAAGTTTGGATACTAGTTGATGTACCGCAAGGCATTGTGCCGATTGGTACTATAAGTCTTCAAGGAATACATATATGGAAGGCAACAAACCAACGTTATAAGCTAGGCTTTTAACGAAAAGGTATCGTTATCAACATTGTGTTGATTATGACGAAACCTTTTACCTGTTGCCACGGTAAATCCATTTGGATAATGCTTGCTATTGCTGCATGTTTCTTTTTGAAATATGTCAGCAGAACGGGAAAATCGCTTTCTTGAAAAGGAAACCTTTTGGAGGATGTTTACAACATCGTGACGATTTTGTCGTACCAAAACTAGCAAACAAGGTTTGCAGGTTATTCGATCCATGTTTGGATTGAAGCAAGCATTAGGTTCTTGGAATTGTCGTTTTGATGTGATCATAATGGTTTATGATTTAATTCAAAACGAAATGATTCTTATGTATATAAGAGGGTTAGTGGGAGCGCACTGACAGTGGTTGTCCTATAAAATAATGATAATATGTCATTTCTTGGAAATGATATTCCCATAAAAATAATCGGCGAAAGCTTGGCTTTCGTGTAAACTCTTCGAGAATCGTACATTGAAAAATGTACGTAACCTGGTGTCTCATACGCTTTGAGCATATGGATTCACAATCAGGCCAATCTGAGTGATAGTCACTGGATTGTTGTTAAGAACATCCATTAGTATCTTAGAAAACTAAGGATGCTGTCTTAATCTGTGGAGATGGAGAACTTGAAGTGACTGGGATCACTGTATCAAGTTTCCTAAACCGGTTTAACGACTATAAGTCACAAACGGTACTATAAAGTTTGAATAACGGAACAGTGAGCTGGAAATCTTCCAAGCAAGATACTGTTACTGTATAAACAATAAATGCGGGTTATTGATGCAGCTGAGGCGACAATAGAAGCCATTTGGGTCGATAACAAATCTAATTAGATTAGATATAGTTCTGTTAGCAGCTGAGCTAGGCGTTAGCACAAGCTAAAGAATTAATGGTCTCATCAATGATCCAGAAATATACTTCGATATTCATCTGATTCGTTCGGATCATACATCGTGGCGATGTGATGATCGAATAAATCGCATCAGATGATAATCATGCAAATCCGCTGACGAAAGCACCTTCTCAGCAGTTTGAGCCAACCGTACATAGTTCGGGTGTAAGACACTCGAGTGACTGGCTATAGGCCAAGTGGGAGATTGTTGGACAATTATGACCCATAGTGTCACTATTTGTACAGATCATGGTGTTGTTGTACAAATTAACTATGTGACAAAGGAGATTGCTCTCTTATCATTTGTGATTAGATCACCAAGATATATAAATGATAGGAGGTCCTTATGATTTGTTCCTGGATTGAGAATGATATGAGACAGTATCAGTCCACGAAGGATAAATCATTAAATATCCCTAGTCAGAGCATTGTCGAGATCGGACATCGATAAATGCGTAAAAGACTAGTATTGCACTTGTGCGCGTTGTTAGGGCACAACGGCATAGTTCTCATATATTTGGGTATAGGATACTCATGCAAGTGTAATAGGAGGTTGTGTTTTACCGATGGTACGGGAAACAGCTTCGCTCTGGATAGACCCCCTCGGAATTCCATTGGTAGTATGACTATGTGTCTATGGAAGTCCAAAATTAGGGTAGGTGTATTTGGACTTAACCTGAGACTTGCACCGCTAATACTTGCGACAATCAATATACTTTGGTTGCGGTCGTCCAGGGCTTTAACAGGTTCTGTGTACGACAATGCTGGGTATATTGAGAATCGTAGTGTGGTGGGTGTGATGTCAAGACGGAAGTATCACTCTAATCATAGTGGAGTTGATGGTCACGAAGGATACGAGATTGGTTCTCGTAAATGCTGCAGCTATCGGGATATTATGACAATGTCATGTATATCCGATTATAAAGAATAGTTACCAGACATCCGACATGTGATTCATACGAGGCAGACACAATTCCAGCCCCAGGCCTAGCACGTGATCATCCGATACTGGATCGACATACACAATACTACGTATACTACGCCTGATATAGATCATTATTCCTGTAAGGATATTTCCGGAGAATTGGGTAGGCATGGCGCTTTGCTAGAGGCCAACCTTGTCTTATAAATTGGTATAAACGTAGTACTTGGTACTTACGTGTTCGGATAGTGCGACAACCGAATTTACTGCCAACATATCCGGGGATCTCATGGGTCGCTTCCCAAAGATTCACCGATGACGTATGACTCGCACTCTAAATTAATTTGGGATTAATAAGATGAGAGAGAAAATTAATCTGGGATTAATTGCAGAGATATTTTATCTGGGATAAAATATCAATTAAAGAGAGATAACGATTAATTTGGAATTAATCGATTAAATAATATATTCGATATATTATATGAAATTGGATTTCGACGCGGAATTAAAATTAGATTTTAATTCAGGCGAACGAATTAATTTAGAATTAATTCGTTAGCGACGTGAATAGTGATTTCGCTAGGCGTAATCATTTAATTACGATGTAACGGAAAATTCATTAATTTGGAATTAGTGAACCTGAGCCCGAGATTATTTGCGAGCGCATTCGCATTTCGAATTCGAGTGCGGCACGCAAGTCAAATCAAGCGTCAAATTGCTATTCACATCAAGCGTCAAATCATGTCACTTTGAGTGATGTGACACTTGATTGATTGATGTGATTGATTGATGGTAGTTGTTGGAGTTGTTGGAAAGTTTTACCATTTGACTTTTTGGAAGCCAAAAAGTTGTAAATCACTTATTTATTTTTTGGAAAATATATAAGTGTATGATATAAACTTTTCCAATTAATTCAACACAACTTTCTCTCCTCCTCTCTTCTCTCATTTACACACCCATGGAGGGCTGTTTTTGCTTCTAGTTTTGGCAGACACTGCCGAGAATCAAGAAGAAAATGGAAGCTTAGAGTCGTGATTTTGTGGCAAAATCGGGAGTGCTAGCACACTACGAAGTCATGCGAAGGTGATAGGGAAGTCCACCCATGAGCCGGGAATCGTTTGACGAAGGTTGGAGCTCAAAACTTGAAGACACATGGCCTAAATTTGTTGACTGGTGCAGCTCACTGCCGTGACCTTGGAGGGAGCAGAATTTGATTTTGTTCGTCGCGCGTCGCTTAACCGATCAATGTGAGTATTCCGCAACTTCATTGATTTGTATTCGCACTTATTTCATGCTTGTTTATAATCTTGGGACCTTAGCTAAAACCAACATATTTTTCCATTAAGTTATTGCTAATGATTTTGTTTAAGTAAATTAGTTCTTTGTAACCATCTCTTTGAGGAATCGACACCCTAACTATACTGCGATAACCACGATTACTTTTTGGGCCTAATCACCGATCTATTTAGATCAGACCTCCCCATGTTCATTGGGTGTAGACAGATCCTCAGGGTGTCATGTGTGTGTCAAGACATGATCTGTCAATTCTGTGTACAGAGCATAGGTAGTCCATATATGATTACCAATCAGATAAAAACCATGGGCCCGTGGTACACTTTAGAAGTAAGTTCTAAGTGTTCTTTTAGAGATTGCTAATAGAGACGTCGACAGGATTGTCCCGATAGAGATTTGACGTTTACATCTATATCTCTGGGATATATCCGGATAAATATGACGGAGGAATTAAACATATGCCATGACCTCGACCTGTATGATTCATCGAGTTTATCTATGGTTGTCATAATTTACGGGTGGGTAAATTATGGACACGAAATCAGATTTTGTGACAGATATGCCTGAATCTAGAGAGTCTCACTAGTGAAATATACTCGTAGAGCACTAGGGCAACTATTACGAATAATACTGATTATTTATAAGTCGTTTAAATGTTAAACAAAAAATACATGCAAATGGACCTAATGGTCATTTCCAAAGTAATGTGTATTTGTATTTAATGCATGATTTTATTAAATACACATTGATTAAATAAAATTGTGATATTTGCATATATCATAAACATATATGTATTTGAATATTTAAAGTAAATATAATACATATATTTAAAATATTTGTATTTAAATAATTATTTAATTATTTAATTGTTAAATAATTAAAGTAATTCAAATATAAATATCTTAAGTTATGATTACTATAGGAAATGACTTTAGTTGTTTTATATGACTTGTTGAATATCATTAAATGTTATAATGATCAAATACATAAGTTGATTAAATTGACTTTAATGAAACAAAAAAAAAAATATCTAGCTATTTTATATGCTCTCAAATTCGGCCAAGGGAAATTTTGTAGAGTATAAATTATTTTGTTTCATTTTTCCATTTATTAGGTTAAGCCACCAAAATATATTACAAAGTAAGGTTTGAGAGAAACTTGAAGAACAAAGGAAAAGGCTTAAAGAAATATTTGGATTTTGTAAGAATTTTCCAACTTTCTTCAACATGAAAATTGTTTCTATGTTTCTAGGCTTCAACATGTGTTGCTTAGAATTTTTATCTACTCCTTTTGGTTTGTAATTAAATGTTTGGAAACTTGTTTGAAAGATGAAAGCATGTATGATAACAAAGTGAACTTGAGATAAGTTCTTAAGCTCTATTTTGATTAATTAGTAATCAAGTTGCCATTCTAGAGTTGCTTAGCCACTCATTGATGACCTAGAATTGTTCTTGAGCTATTTCATGGTGGTGAGACTTGTTTGGTGTGGTAAAGATTGACTTAAAGTATTGGATTTAATCAATTTAGTGTAATTTGTCAACTTGAAGAAATTATAAAAATTAGTATTCTTAACCCTTTCAAAATTTGGGGATTTTCATATATGTGATGTAATATATTGTGTATATGATGCATATTAAATTTTCGGTTGATTGGATTTGATCTTGACATATTTTGAACAAAAAATGACCAAATTACAAAAAACTGAAAAACTATGGACTGTTCGGCAATTTAAAATAAATTGGGGTTTTTGTTGCAATTTATTTTTGACATGTTGGAAATCATTTTAGAACTAATTTGGAATCATCCAAAATTATATTTGAAAATTTGAGGACTAAAATGAACAAAATACAAAGTTTAGGGGTCAAACGGTAATTTTCAAGAAATATGATTTCTTGAGTCAAATTTTAGTTTTTAAGTATTGGATAATTAAATAAATAAGTTTATTTAATTGATCCAAGAAAAATTATTGAAATCGGAAAAGTTTGATTTTCGCTTTCCGCCCCTATAAAACCCCTACATCATAGAGCTTCATCTAATGTAAACAAAAATATACTTTGTGAAATAATATGATGCATTATTCATTTATCAAAGTGTTTATTTTAATATCACATATTATAAATTATCTTATTTACCCTACATTAATCATGTGCCTTCAGACTTAGTGTATGAGTGTCATATACAAGAGGATTTAAGTCTGAAGTTAGTAATCTAAAATAGTCCATAGAGAGCAAACAAAGTGGGTAATTTATTTTTGGTTTATCTATAATTGCGGCCCATTCTATAACTATATGGCGACCTTGATCAATGATCGTCCATGTGGAGACATGAGAATAGTGGCACCTTGCATGATGTGATCATATAAGACTGGACCCAAATAGAAATGAATTTCTTATAATATATGTTAAATAAAGAAATTATTTTCGATCTACTAGATTGTAATATATGGATTGATCTTAATCCTGAGTGTACTACGAACTCCTGCTTGGCAGGCTATGTCCTTGATTTACAAATGTGAGGTTAGTGTAGCAATCCCGACCAATAGCTACGTACTTTGGGGACAGTTTGTTGTGTAGCTGGAGATGTTTTACATAGATATGGAGTTCACTCCTTCTTACGAGAAGGAGATGAGTATCTTTCTTAAGGGTTGATTCGGTAGTTGAACAGTTAGAGCGCTCAAGTCTTTATATTACGAATAGAAAGATTAACATTCATAATGGTTATGAACAAATCATTCATTAGAGAATCAATGGTATTTAAGGTAAAAATAATTAGAGGGGTATAACAAATATTATGACCCGACTCTAATTACGAGATACTCGTGAAGAGCCAATCCGTATATAATGACTATATTGATAGACACCGACGTGGTTCAGCTTAATTTATCTATCTGCGAAAATGAGAGTGAAGCTTCAGATGTTTAGTGAAATAACCTGGAATTAATAATTCAAAATATTTAATTAAGAGCATAATTAATATTCCAGGATTATTAGAGCTTGGAACCGTAAGTTCGTTTGGTCCTCGTGCTAGCTTGATATATTGAAGCAGATTAAATATAATTGGATAGTCCAATTATATACTCACATATGTAAATATTATTAATATTATTAATAATATTATTTTGTCACACCTTAAACTATATGTTAAATTTAATATATAGTTTGTATAATTGTATGATAATTAAAAACATGTTATTAAATTACATATGATATAATTTAATAAAGGTTAAATTTGAAATTTTCATTTTAGGTTTTGGAAACTTTTGGATTTTTTTTGAAGTGACACCTTTTAAATGGGTGTTAACTTTTATTTTTTGTCACATATTTTTCTTTATGGAAAGTAAATGATATGTTACAAATTTTTTGAAAATAAACATGTGTTGGCCGAAAATGTGTATGGTGGAGAGAGGAAAAGTTTTGTTAATTTTGGGAATTAATAACCCTAAGTATATAAAGAAAATTTGATTTTCTTTTGTCAAGCCTCTCATTCTAACCCTAGCCACCCTCTCATTTGTTCTACAAATTCTCTCAAGTGTTGAGAAAAGAAAACGAAGAACAAAAATAGAAAACCAAAAGAAAACCTTGTGTGATACTTGATCTCTTAAGAGTTTAGAGATATGATTGTGAGTGTAGCCCACCCTACTTTCTGTTGGTGACGAGATATAGTACATAAGACCTTTTGGTGTCGAACAAAAACACATCATCTCCTTCTTCAAATATACCTCACGGTATTGAGAAATTTTCTTCTCACTGGCGCACACAAAAAGGTTTGTAACGGGGCTCGGTTTGAATTCATTTTAATCCAGAATTTTTGGGGGTCATTCAGGGGGTGCTTTAGGACTGTGTTGGGGCTGATTTTTACTGAAAAATCAGACCTGAAACGCAGTGACAATTGATGCAAACAAGAGCTGATTTGGGTAGTGAGCTGGGAGCATTTCGGGTCCAAAACAGTCCAAATTTTCACTATTTTCCGGGGACTATTTCGGGGCTGAAATTTTATCAAAAATAGAAGCAAAATTTATGTGGGAGGGCTGGTCTCATTCGGCCTTAAGGAGAGAAGGGCATAAAAGTTTTTCTAGTCCGATCCCGGGTGCCCAACGTTTTTCCGCTGCGCTAGGAAAGTGGTTCCTACATCTAGATGGTGTCAGACCTCCTTGTGGAAGGACCCCCAAACCCATGCATCTGGACGCTAGGTTATTTAAAGTGCTAATTTATTTAGCCATGTTTTTATAATGTAAGGTGCTGGTCAAAATGAACTTATCAATATTGCGGTTGTTCTTGAGTCTAACATGTTCAACCACATCCTATGTAAGGTCGTCGAGTAAAGATCGCATCAAGTTAGGACTCAACTCCCTTATGGTCTCATAGCGGCTTATTTCCGCCAAGTCCTCAAAATGCTCCACTACGGTAGGAACATAGTTTTGGTTAGTGTACTCTAATCTTTCTTCCTATGTACTTGATCCAATTTAAGTGTTCTTTTTCAGAGGCATCTCAATTCTCTTTCACCGATCCTCCCACTGTAGTCACCAAATATTATTGAATAGTAAAATTAGAGCGTGTAAGATTCAAACTTCTTGACTGAATGTCCCAAAAATGGGTGAATGATTTTATTGAAGAATGTCTCCAAGTGGCGCAAGCACACAATCTTAATTGATTAATCTAGATAAAATAAAATTACATTGCTTATTAAAGTCTTTTGATTGTTTTCTCTTCTAAATTTAACTTTGGGCTTATATAATGGTGCGAACAACCACCTGATAATTGTTTGAACGGTTGAATTCTATTATCTCATGGCTCTCTGTTTCGTTTTCTGTCAGTTGTGGCAACTGCCCCTGCTATGCCTCCATGTTGTGGTAACTACCGGGGTTATATTCCATGTTGTGGCATGCTACTTACATCAACCACTATAAACGTGTGCTGAATCCTTCAACCGCCTGGTCAAGTTTGTTCAACAGTTTCTTGATTCGGGCGTTGCTTCAACTGGCTAGGACGATTTTGGTACTGATTGAATGATTTAGGGCTTAGGTCGATTGAGTGATATGACTGTTAGGCCGTTAAGAAGATTCGACTGTTAGATCGATTGGACGATTCGGTTGTTAGGTTGATTGGGCGATCATGTAATTTTTTTGTTTGTCAACCTACCAAATCTAGGAGTGTAGTCATGAGAAAATAAGTAGGATAAAAAAAGTTAATATTGTTGGAAATTAAAACTTTATCTCACTTATATCTAATAAGACATGGATTTTCTGACCGTTTAGAGGCGTTTTCAACCTGTAGATTTTTAATTTAAAAAGCTAAAATCATATGCTTTTCTTGTTTTTGTATTTAAAAAATAAGAAATTTAACTTCAAAATTTATTTTACTTTTATATATATTACAAAATTATTTCCAAAATGTTTTAGTGGAGGTAGCATTTTAAAGATTTTTTTTAGCTTAATCGCATTTGAAAAAACATCATACATATTTGCAAGATGAAAACTATTGCTCCTAAACTCACTAAGTTGCTAATTGTGTACACCTTATTACAACATATTATAGTGTAACTATTAGTTGAGCCCGGATCGATTCCCGATTCGATCTCTAACTTTTAAATTTTATATTGGGTCAGTGAATTGGACTGAATTTTAAAATATTACTTGAACCAAACAGTAACCAAACATGACTCATTGATGATGTAGAACCTTCGTCTACAAACAGATTTACTATATAGTTAAAAGTCTTTTTGGTCCAAAACGGGTTTATTTTTCTATATAATTCATAAATGGTCAAATGCATAAACAGGATTCCTACCTTATAAGCTTCAGGTGCTATTTAATGTTTGTCCAAGTAGAAAAGAACACAATTTGCCCATTTCAAATTCACAAGACATTTCACCAATGGCTCTTTAAAAGTTCTTAGCAAAATCTAATAGACAATTGTTGATGGCTGATTTTGTTCTCAGGGTAATATGAGAATATTACTCCCGAAATAATCCTCCCTCAATAGTGAGTTTGTTTGGTTATGGGGGACCAAAGACAAACTTAGCAAAAGACAAATAAATATGCCAATTGACAAAGAGTTTTAACGTGGTTCGGCGGATCTTGGTCCGACCTACGTCCACGGGCACAAAAAGATGATACTTTTATTACTCAACACGCTTATCAGCTCTGCTTCTTGTTTTTTACAAGTCTGATGGTAATGATTCTGATCCTGATATTGGTTCTCTTCTTATTCTCCTCCCCTTAAGCATACTCTACCCTCCTATTTATAATAGTGCAGAAATCATATTCCTTCTTTTACAAGGGTTTCCTAGTTGAAACAATTTCCCTTTCCCATAAGGATTCCTAGTAAAAAACTACCTTTACTTCCTTTATCATACTAGGACATTGACTTACTAGTTTACCCCATGAAAGTAGGATAACTTATTATCTTATCTTGTATTGATAGAATGCCTTATCTTCCCGAACATGTCTTGCCATATGCTCGGTTTTCACGAGGTCGGTCTTCATGTGGTCGGTCATAATAGTCTTTTGTACTGAGAATGCTGTTGTCGACCTGATAATTGCCCGGTCATCTTGAACTCAAGTGCTCGGTCACTAACCGTAAAGTTCCCGGCCCCTTACTGTTGACTCTTTAGTGGTTGGGTCGGCATTAATGATCTTGACTGAGAAGTGAATTACCTTTTTTTACCCATGTCGTGCTTCTTAAATAACATAGTGCCTGAAAACACCATCAACATCTGTCCCCTAGTTCTCGGTTCCAACGAGTATGCAAGTTGGTGCCGAGAACTATATAAATATGGTGTGCTGATCGCCTTGCTGGTGGTCGCTCCAGAAATCACAGAGAAATTGCCTTCGCCATCAACTAAGTCTTCTGTTTCTATCTTCATATCCTCGGTTATTAGAGATGCTGACCCTATTCAGAACGATTCTCCACCTCAAAGCAAATTGCTTACTTGGGTCGTTCCATCAGGAGATGAAGTTCCTCTTGTTGTCCAAACTAAAATGACTCCTCCTCTGTAATATATGTACCGAGATTTAGAGGTCCTGACCCCTGACTGATCCAATCTCGATTATGAGGAGAAAATTTTGCCTCTGAGCTAACGATGATGTGCTCGGTGGCATGTGATCCTGTCTCGAGCTGTGAGAGATGCTCGGACCTGGGGGAATGTTACTTCCCCAGTCTGAAGGACTGACTCGGTGGGACGCAACCCGACCCCGAATGAAGAGAGACACTTGGACCTGGGGGAATGTTACGTCCCCAGTCCGAAGGGCTGACTCGGTAGGACGCAACCCGACCCCGAATGAAGAGAGGCACTTGGGCCTGGGGGAATGTTACGTCCCCAGTCCGAAGGGATGACTCGGTGGGACGTACCCCGACCCCGAGTTGAGAAAGGCACTTGGACCTGAGGGAATGTTACGTCCCCAGTCCAAAGGGTAGACTCGGTTGGACGTAACCCGACCCCGAATGAAGAGAGGCACTTGGACCTGAGGGAATGTTACGTCCCCAGTCCATAGGGCTGATTCGGTGGGACGCAACCCGACCCCGAATGAAGAGAGGCACTTGGACCTGGGGGAATGTTACGTCCCCAGTCTGAAGGGCTGATTCGGTGGGACGCGACCCGACCCCGAATGAAGAGAGGCACTTGGACCTGGGGGAATGTTACATCCCCAGTCCAAAGAAGCCGACTCGGTGGGACGTAACCCGACCCCGAGCTGAAACAAACATCGATCTCGGCGGTACAAGAGCATACCCGAGCCGGAAAGAAAACATCTGACCTCGGCGGAATGAATCCAGCCTTGAGTCGATTAACCAAGTGGCCTCAGCGGAATGAATCCATCCCCGAGCCGATTAATCAAGTGGCCTCGGCGGAACGAATCCAGCCCCAAGCCGATTAATCAAGTGGCCTCGGCGGAACGAATCCAGCCCCGAGCCGATTAATCAAGTGGGACTTATTCAGAAGGGAAGTGAATCACCTTTTGAAACCCTACCGAATCTGGCACGGGCGTCCCCTTACCAGACCAGTGAAAAACAAAAACAAATCTCTGGAAAATAAAATTAACAGGCGGGGGCGACTTATCGCTTATCCCAAAACAAAACGTTTCGCAATTATAAACAACAACACGGATGCCTTAAAACAGCATCATGTCCGAGGTCTCCAAAACACAATTCTGAATCTTTCAATTCAGTGTCCCGGCGAACCAGGATTTGGATCAGAGAGCGTTTAAAATGGTAAGGGCACATCCTCTATACGTCGGGTCACTGTGGAGCCTGTGTATTGTGCGAGAGGACTCCTCCTACCACGCTGGAGCAAGCACACGCTACAGGGGGCACAACGCCTCCCCGTGTTGCGCCTCTCTTGGATCCAAATGATGAATGGATCAAAGAGTGTCCGAGATACTAAGGGCACATTACTCCTTAGGTCCAGCATCACTGGAGCTAGCAATCGTCACGAGGGCATCATCTCTCCCCGTGCTATGCTTTCTCACGGATCCATTACATCGGGTAAGTGAGGATCAGATAATGTTTCGAATCATTAAGGGCATATTCCTCATTATGTTCGGTAACACTGGAGCAAGCAATCGCCACGGGGGTATCATCCCCCCCGTGCTATGCTTCTCACGGATCATATGCATCGAGTATGTCCTTGAATATTCTGAGGACCCTGAGCTAAAGGACATTTGGTTCTGGGGGAATGTCCCGTCCCTAGGCCAATAAGCACGACTCGGTGGGACGTAACCCGACCCCTGAGTCGAATAGTATAGCAGCCTCGGTGGAACGAGATCCAGCCCCGAGCCGATGAAGAGGCCTCGGCGGAACGAACTCCAGCCCGAGCGATTGTTGAAGGGGGCCTCGGCAGAACGAACTCCAGCCCCGAGCCGATTGTTGAAGTGGCCTCGGCGGAACGAACTCCAGCCCCGAGCCGAATAATGAAGTGGCCTTGGTGCCAACTGTCCTTTTGTAGTGGGCGTCGAGTATGTCCCCCGTGCGAAGATGTCCAGATACTCTTTCAGACATTCTAGTAGGCTTTGTCTCAGGGTCTTGTCCAAGCCTCCCCCTATCTTTATGTTTTTTTCCCGGTCCGAAGAGTTATATCCCTTCTAATTCCTCAGCCGCCGCTAGCGGGCAATTCTGTTTGGCCGAGGACTAGGATCTCCACTGGCTTTTCCTCCGTCTTCATTCCTCTGCCGTTTTTTGGTACCCTCCTCAATGAGAGGGTTTCTCGTGAGAGAGTTGCAAAGGAGCTGCAGGCTGCCTTCTGACTTCTGCATGCGATCCCGATCCCTTTCCGGGGTGGTGAATTTCAGTTTCAAGTGATAGCAAGACATTGCGGCCTTGTCTTCATCATGAAAGGCCGACCAACGATGACTTGGTAGCTGTTCATGCAGTCCACTACGGTGTGAAATTTATCATGATTGTCCGAGTTCGGGGATGAGTCCCGATTGTTACTGCTAACTGTATCCTCCTATAACGGGACGACCGTTGAGCCCCCAAAGCCATATAAGGGGGTGTTGTTATCGTTGGTCAGAGCCGCATACTCTACTTCAAGGCTGTCCAGGGCCTCTTTGGAGATTATATCTACCGCACTCCCGGGGTCCACCAGGATTCTGTTCACCTCGGAGCCGCCGATTACTGCCTTGATAATTAACGCATCGTCGTGGGGGAAGCTTACCCCTTGGGTGTCCTCTTCGGTAAACATTATTAGTACCGACCACCCACTTTGTAATCCCGAGGCCTGTTTTGTTTCTAGCACGTCTGTCCCCCGAGCTCTGCTATAGTTTTTCCTTGACCGATTAGAATCTCCTGCCAGGGTTTTCCCTCCTGCGATGATATTTATCTGTCGGTCATGCGCCCTCTGCCTGGCCGTCATGACTTCATGGTCAATAAATTTGTTTAAATATCCAATCCTCGCCAGGTCTTCCATCTGTTCCTGCAAATCTTTGCACCTATCTGTCGCGTGTCCTTTCAGATTATGATGTACGCAATAAGCTTTTTGATTTCTCTTATCAGGGGGGAGGGAATCTCTGTGGTCAGGTTCTATTAAGAGGCCTTTTCCTTGGATCTCCATGACGATTTGCCCCAGTGGCTCTTTCAGGGGAATGTACGCATCTTCCCTGAAGACATGGTTTACTTGGGTCGGGGCTCCTCTTTCCTGGTTGTTCCGAGGTATTGGCTTGAATTCCTTGTGCTTTGGGGTGGTTTTTGGGCTCCCTGTCTGATCGTCGGGGGGCCTCTGCCCTCATTGTGCTCTCTCTGATAGTTGTCCCCCTCCGCCGAGAGATTTTCTCCTCGTTTTCTAACGAAACGAACTTCCGGGCATCTTCAGGGCGGTTGCATAGTCTAGGGTGCCTTGGATTCTTAGGTGGGTCCACAGTCTTCCGAATTTTTAAAGCTCCCTTCAGGCTTTTCAAGGCTTCGGGAGACTCATACCCCCCAACTTCGAGTACCATGTTGTGATACCTCTCAATAAAGGTTTTTTAGGGGCTCATCGTCTTCCTGCTTCATGAGTCTTAACTCTTCGATTATCTTTTTAGGGGTGCATTGCCCCTTTGAAGTGCCGTACGAACGACTTTCTGAGTTGTGCAAAGCTACCGATGCTCCATGGGGCTGGACTTCTATACCATAGAATGGCAGATCCACCCAAGGTTAGAGGGAATATCTTGCACATGGCGTCCCTTGTCACTCCTTGGACCTCCATCAATAGTACAAAGCTCTCAATATGGGTTTTTGGATCGGTTATGGCATTTGTATGTGTCATGGTCGGCTTGTTGAACCTTTTCGGGAATTTTGCTGATTTTATTTCTTCTTGAGGGGGATTCCTCTTTGTCATCCCGGGCGTCTCATGTACCTGTTTTGAGGCTTGCCCCCCACTTGGCCATCTCTTTCTTTAACCAAGATTTTACCTTGCTATCTGGGCCGCCATGTTGCCTTCTGTGCTCTTCTTCAGGTCTGTTGTCACGGGTGCGGTGTTCCTCACGCCTTGGGATCTCCCGAACTGTCTCGTAGTACTTTGGCCTCTCTTCTTGTGTAGCGGAGACTATCATAAGAGGAATCTGTCGAACGTCTCTCTTCTTCTTCTTCCCATGTGTCTCTGCTGTGAATCTTCTTCACAACTATTGATTTTATCCCGTAAGGCCCCTTCCTCCTAGGTCCATCGTCCTCACTTGTATCCACAACCCTCTTTCCATCTGCTATATCTCCTCTTCTTTGATTAGCTCTAGTTTCAGGCTTCTCGCGGTTCCCCCTTCCATTCTCTCTAGTCGGTCCATCATGGTTTTTAGGAGGGCCTGACTATCCTCATTGTCCTACCTTACGCTTTCTTCTATCTTCTTCATCCAATCTATGGCCGGATTCCCCGACGATTGGTGATTTCCGCCTTCTACCATCGTCTTACTACGCGAACCTGCTTTTTGTTGAGTTCCCCACAGACGGCGCCAACTGTTGACGGCTGATTTTGGTCTCAGGGCTTTATGGGAATATTACTCCCGAGACAATCCTCCCCCAATAGTGAGTTTGTTTGGTTATGGGGGACCAAAGGCAAACTTAGCAAAAGTCAGATAAATACGCCAATTGACAAAGAGTTTTAACGTGGTTCGGCGGATCTTGGTCCGACCTACGTCCACGGGCACAAAAAGGATGATACTTTTATTACTCAAACACGCTTATCAGCTATACTTCTTATTTTTTACAAGTCTGATGGTAATGATTCTGATCCTGATATTGGTTCTCTTCTTATTCTCCTCCCCTTAAGCATACTCTACCCTCATAATTATAATAGTGCAGAAATCAGATTCCTTCTTTTACAAGGGTTTCCTAGTTGAAACAATTTCCCTTTCCCATAAGGATTCCTAGTAAAAAACTACCTTTACTTCCTTTATCATACTAGGACATTGACTTACTAGTTTACCCCATGAAAGTAGGATAACTTATTATCTTATCTTGTATGGATAGAATGCCTTATCTTCCTGAACATGTCTTGCCCTATGCTCGGTTTTCACGAGGTCGGTCTTCATGTAGTCGGTCATAATAGTCTTTTGTACTGAGAATGCTGTTGTCGACCTGATAATTGCCCGGTCATCTTGAACTCAAGTGCTCGGTCACTAACCGTAAAGTTCCCGGCCCCTTACTGTTGACTCTTTAGTGGTTGGGTCGGCATTAATAATCTTGACTGAGAAGTGAATTACCTTTTTTTACCCCTGTCGTGCTGCTTAAATAACATAGTGCCTGAAAACACCATCAACATATGTCCCCTAGTTCTCGGTTCCAACGAGTATACAACAATAATTCATGATTACCCACAAATGAAGTAGTCAGTTAATTTTGTAATTATTATTATTAATTTTTTTAAATTATCATTTTCCACTCGAAATTTAATGAAAATTAAGAAAACTTGAAGAGATTTTAAAGTATATCAATTTTCACCCGAAATTTTTAAAGGGTATTAATCTTCACATAAACTCACATCATGTAAAAATAAATACACATCTAATAACTTTGGATAAAAATTAATAGAATTTAAAATGTTTCCAATTTGACTTAACTTTGGCCGAATTAGTTTTTCTTGTCTCTTTCTTTTCTTTAATAAAAGATTTATGGAGGATATATATGCCTAGGAATCAATTAACTTCTAATTGCTTTCTTGATGTTGTTGAGATTTTGTCTCTTTCTTTCCCCTTTCACTATAATGGTGAATTATACAATTCATTGTATGTCTATTTATTTATTTATTATTATTATTATTATTATTTTTTGGCATTCTTGTTCACGTCCATTATGCATGCTGAGATAACAAGTTTTGTTCAATTAATTTTATTGCAAGTGGCAAAGGGATGAAGTATATACATGCACATTACTTATGATGGTTAACCTATTACTATGAATCGACTTTTCTTTCACATGAATCATTATATGTTCCGAAATTCACACATGTATGTTTCACCATACTACGTTTTACTTAATTGAGACAACTCCAAATTCACAAGTTATTTCAAAATCATTTTCATAAATGATGTATGAAGTGAGAGTATGTATAAAGTAAGTATCATTTTTTGCAAATTCTCTTTCCGAACTGCTTTTTTGAATATAGATTATTTTTTATCTATAGATTCATTAAAATAGCCGTTGCGGGTTAATAGTTCTATTTAATTTTTTTTTTATGAGATCAATACATTCATTTGTGTTATATCCTTGATTCTCGTGATAGGCATAATACAACCTTGAATTAATTCTTCATACTTAAGTCCTAATTGCTCTTAGCTCTACTGTTGACAATAGCAATTTTTTATTTTATTTTTTTTTTTTTTATTGTGTAAGGTTCAAATATTTTGAAAGAAAGTCCTAAAAATGGATAACTGATTTTATTGAGGACTTCCTCCAAGTGACGCAAGTATACAATCCTAATTAATTAATCTAGAAGGAAAAATTACATTTGTTCATACGAGTCTTTTCATTTCTTCTTCCTCTTTTCAGACTTGACTTTAAGCTTATATAATAGCGAAAATAACTGTTTGGCAACTCCTTGAGTGGTTGAATCCCATGTTCTGCGACTTTTCCTTTCTTCATCCGCCACCTGCAACAACTGTTATATTTCTTTATTCGGTCAATAAAATTAGAGTTGTATTTCTCTATTCTATGATGGAAAAACTCACCTTAAGGCCCCTATACTCTCAATGTTTGTTACATTATACCCCTGTACTAAATTTTCTACACATTGCACCCATGTACTCTCAATGTTTTTTACATTGCACATCTGTACTAAATTTTCTACACATTGCACCCTTGCACTCTCAAAAAATTGACATTACACCCTTATTTTAACGGCAAGTTAACAGAGTTGCGAAATATTCTGACATCACCCACCCTTATTTCGGATTGGACCGAGCAAATTTTTTTACTTTGAAGTTATGCTAGGGCGCATAACTATATGTTAGGGAGCATAAATATTATGCTCCTTCTGATACATTAAAAAATCCAACTAATTTATTGCAAAAATTAGATCAAAACTACGATCTTGGAGTGTTATTAATGAACAACAAAAAACAAACAAATATGCTTCACGGTTATCAGACATCATTCCTAAAGAACGACAACGAGTATTACATGTCATGCGTGCACATGTATAGCAAACACTCATTTATTTAGCTCTTCTCTTTTTAGCATAGGTGCTTCTTCCTAAACCAGACAGATATGACACAAATAAGGGTGGGTGATGTCAGAATATTTCTCAACTCTGTTAACTTGCTGTTAAAATAAGGGTGAAATGTCAATTTTTTGAGAGTGCAGGGGTGCAATGTGTAGAAAATTTAGTACAGGAGTGCAATGTAAAAAACATTGAGAGTACAGGGGTCTTAAGGTGGGTTTTTCCTTCTATGATTACTTCTTTTTTGTATTTTTCAAGATGGCCCCTCATTAAATACAACCTTTGAAATTGCTCCTTATTAAATGCAAGAAGCTTGATTTAGATCTCATCATTTCCTCATTAAATGCAAGTGGCTTGATCCAACGCTCATAATTTCCTCAATTAATGCGCACGCCTTTTGTTCACACCCCTCCTTCTGATGCACGTATCTCCATTTGATGCATGTCTTTTCCATCTGATGCATGTCTCTCCATATATCGCTAACCAAATTGAAATATGCACCCAATGCTTTTGTGTTTCCCGCCCTTTCTTTACTTGCTTCTCAAGCTAATTAGATTGTGGTACGTGCTCTGTCTCGCTCACGTATCTTGCTCTTTTCATCCAATTCCGATTAATACGTGCCATATGTCTAGGGTAAATTAGGTCATCCTTCTGACCCATTAAAATGATACCTCTTCTTTTAACCGTTTTACTTTTACCTTTGTAATTTTCTCAAGCAACTCTCTCTCAAGCACGAAAAAATTATATTCTCAACCGTACAATGGCTTCTTATCACATTCCGGGAAATCCGAACATGTGATCGGCAGAAGTCGGTCTAACCATCACCAGAACCCCTAACATGCACCTACTGATTTATTGACTAACGAAATACATGGCTATCATGCTGACATGATCATGAACTACTGTAAACTTACTAAACAAGACTACAATATTAAACATAACTATAACTTGTATATTTATATAACATGAATGTAAACCTACTTGTATATCTTTTATATATATATATATATATATATATATATATAAAACTTAATAACTTATAACATATAACTATATTAATACATACAAGGCCTTATGGCATGACTTGATAATAATTATTGGGCTCATCTCTGACTCAACGATCGTGGTGTATAATGATTATTGTTGGGCCTCGTCTCCTCCACTACTTGCCCCCCGCATGTAAGAATCTGTAACTTGCAAAACAATTGGAGAGTGCGGTAGGTCAAGTCTTTTACAAAACCTAGTGAGTGAATACTGGAAAACAAAAGAAAAACTAGAATAAAAGCATGTATAAGTTGAGAAAAAGAACTTGGTATGAGCTAGAAGTCTGAATAACAAAAACATAAGCAACAAGTTGATTACGAAGCCATGGATTGGAATATGAACATGAACTAACATGTATAACCTGCCTTAAATCTACCTGATGTCTAAAACGTGACATGACTGAACATGAACTTAAAGACTGAAACTCAAATACAGAAAACATGACCTAGACTCCATGATCTCAAACTAACTCATGTTCTAAACTACCTGAACTACACGACATGAATGAAAACATGGCTTAAACGTTACCATGAACTACAACTTGATAACCTACCGACCTGATTTTAACTATATGCACTGAAGACTGACTGCTGGATATGACCGGGTCTTGTATTAACATGGCTTGACTTGCATAACCGGTTCTGAATGCTACATGAACTGAACATAAATTCTTAAGCTGAACATGCATGAGAATCTAAAACTAAACATGACATGACATGAAAGTTGGCTACAATACTTGACTGAACTTGAACATGATAACGTGAGTTGTAATCCTAAACATGACTTGTACATGCATAATCATGCTCTAAGCTACCTGAATCGAATATTGACTCATGGGAACATGACTTGCTAGCGTAATATGGACATATATGACCTGACCTTAACTACATGAACTAAACGTGGCATGAAAATATGCTATCATGAATTGAACTTGCATGACTTGGATGTAATTATCTGAAAACATGACATGATATGCATAAATATTAAAATGTTGTTGAATACATGAACATTAAAAATATAGCTGAAATTATTTAAAACATATGTATGACCGGAACATTAAGTTATGTGCTGAGATTATATAACTTATGCATGAAGTCGTAAACATGAGATGAAATCCATGAACGTGGCTGCAAACTAAATCTCATGAAATAGTATACGTAAGTTGAAAAAATAATAAACATAGTGGCCTAGGGGAAATTGAAACCTACCTAGAGGGAGCTAGCACCACGTAGGCAGGGGAAGCTAAGTTGAATACTGAACTGTTGAGCCTGTGGGGGTGATCAGTGCCCCATAAACTATCTGAGCGAACCCGATACGCTAAAGATGAGGGGATGGCACTAAACTGGTGGTTTTAAAACTATATGTATACTAATAGAAATCATTTTCTAAAATATCTTATGAGTTGCATAAAAAATCATTTCTAAAACTTAAGCTGAGTTTCATAAATCATTTATGAAACGATACATGAAAAAAATAAAATCTGAAAACGCATTCTGAAAAACTGTTATGCATGATTCATGACTAACTGAACCTGACATAGGCAATCTGAAATTGATAAATGTGATTTATACCAACTTATTCATACATTCTTAGTTTATTATATTTTTAGGTTTCATGTCATTTTTCGTCTTTTGTAGTTTGTTTTGTGTTTTATTGATAAGAAGCATTAGAGCATGGATCTTGGGGCAAATGGAGATGTTTTGGAAGCTTAATGATACAAAGGAAGCAAGCATGAAGAAAATACGTAAAAATAAGACATCCTGGCAGAGAAGCTGGCATCACGATGCCACTTTTGGCATCGCGACACCATCACAAGCCATGAAGAACACATGTCTACTAGAGAAGCTGGCATTGCGACTCCCCAAATTATTTTCAGACTAGAAAATCCATTTTCTACACTCAAAAGGACTCCTTAAACTTTCCGATAAATGCATAGTGCGTCCAAAACCATGTGGGAGGCAAGGAGACATAAGAAGAGAGATCTAAACATATAAATTAGAGAGATCCAAAGAGGGAATTAAAGAGGAACAAGAGAAGATGAAAGTGGTGACGTCCGAAGACGAAAGGATTCAATTCTGGGTTTTATCTTCTAGTTTCTTTCTCCAAACTCTTATGATGTTAAATATGTTCTTTACTCCGTTTTCATTATTCTTTTATTTATTCATGAACTATTTTTCATATTCTAGAGGATGATGTTGCATATGCTTGAACCTATGTGTTTGATTGCCAATTAATTATTATGAAGGTTTAAATCAGTTTATATATTTTCTTTTGTCTAATGCTTCTGGTTTACTGGCCACAAATTAGGTGATTTCATATTTAGAATCTATCGCTTGGGAGATGGGATTTTGAATATGATCTAGAAAATATAACCTAGGAATTTATAGAGTTTGGGAGGTCCATAGTTCATTTGAAGTCGTTAACAAAGTATCGCAGAGCGTAATGAATTGTTAATTACTAAATTTTTATAGGGATATCGAAATCAGTAACTAATAATATTTTCACTCGGCACTTGGGAGAGAGAGTAGAATAATTTAGGATTTTTGGCTTACAAACTAAGAAATTGACTAATGATTAATTTGCATAACAATTATATAAAGGATAGTTAGGTGAAATCAGAATTTAGAATTTATCTCATCTTGTTCTTTCTTAATTAAAACGTTTTGACTTTTCTCTTATTTTATTTATAATTTTAATTTATTTTATTTTAAATTGATTTCTGTAGGAGCGAAGCGGGTTTACCACTATGCCTATGATGTTCGGTGACCACAACACTGTTGGGCTCACAGCCTGTAGAGAGTACGGAGTAGCCCGCGAGGGACTAAACCGGAGAATAAAGGAGTCGCCACTCAGTGTGAACTTGGAAAAGATTTAAGGCCGCACTCACCCCTCGCAAGGGAATACCTCAAACCGTTGGGTTTAGAATGATCCCTTACTTATGCCATTATAATGGAAGGGTTCACACAATGGTATAGTCAAGTTTTAATGCAATTCATGCATAAAAGCGAATAAAAAAGTAATAACATACCCAAGAAAATAATAATCACAATAACACGATTCCAAAAGCATATTAAGTTAAGAAGTACGAGATGTAATATCGAAAATCAATCAAAAGCGGGAAAAACGTCAATAAATAAATAGCAAACAAAAGGGGGGTTAATCACGTATGTATGAATATTTCCCGAGTGGCATGTGGAGTTGTATCCCAAGTATAAACCGCACTACCGTCCATTCAGATTCGGCTACGGAATTTACGTCTGGGTTTCCATCTGATATACCGCAAGGGATAATAACACACATAAACATTAATGCAATATAAATAAAAAAATATACATGAAATAATATAATAATGCATATGCGGATAATCACCAACATGAACAAATAAAATAAAAGGCGAAATAATAAAGTAACAATAAATAGATAAAAAGATAAATAACAAACTAAATGCGGAATAATAAAATAACGATGAAAGTGAATAAATAAATAAAAAAAGATAAATAACGGAATGTCAAAGAAAGAAAGAATGTGACCAGAAATTTGGCCGTCTTTGATGTAGGACTTCGCATACCCGGCTGGACGTATTTCACGTCCAGCCAGGCATGCAGCGTCCAGAACTATAAAAATAAATAGGGTAAAGGTGCCTTTAGGTCTTACCTTTCAAGTTGATTTCTCGGAAGTACGTTAGGCTGTTGCTTGAAGGATCGAAGCTTGGTTCGCTGTTTCTGGTTGCTGATTTTTGTTTCTGATTGTTATTTTTTGATTGCTCTTTTGCTGGTTTGCTGGTTGCACTGTTTACTGTTTTTGGTTGTTTTTTGGCTGATGTTTTTGGTTATTTTTTACAGCTATTTTTGGTTGTTTTGGCTGCTGTTTTTTATGATTTTGGGCTGCTATTTTGGTTGTTTTTTGCTACTATTTTCGGTGATTTTGGGCTACTATTTTTGGTGATTTATGGTGCCTGTTTTCGGTTGTTTCTTGGCTGCTGTTTTCAGATATTTTGGGCTGCTATTTTCGGTGATTTGTGGTTGCTGTTTTAGTTGTTTGGTTGATTATTTTTGCTGGTTTGTTTTACTTTTTTCTCGGTGATGGACTGCTGGTTTTTTTCAGTTTTTTGCTGTGTTTCTCGGTGGAGGGCTGCTGGTTTGTTTCAGTTTTTTTTTGCTTTGTTTCTCGGTGGTAGGCTGCTGGTTGTTTTTTGGTTTTGGTGGTTGGTTGTTTGGTGATGGCTTGTTATTTTTTTGTTCGATTTTTTTTTTCTGGGTTTTTTTTGTGTTTGTTGGAATAAGAGAATAGGCCTATAGGGTTTTCTTTTATGTGTATTGTCGTCCAAAGCTCAGAAGAAGAAGAAGAAGAAGAATAGCCCATCCACTTTGATGATTTGGTCTCTCTTTTATATTGATTTGGAGGGTTCTCTATACAAGGAAACATATCATGTTTATTTTCAAATTTTATTTTGGGAAATGATCTTATAAATTTGGTGAAGAGGTGATTCCAAATCTTGTTAATTTGGTGGGGATGGGATTTCAAATTTTGTTAAATTGGAAAGTATTGATGAGGGGATTTTGGCATGTGGATTGCATGGGATTTCAAATCTTTGTTAAATTGGAAAGTGTTGATGAGGGGATTTACATGGATTGCATGGGCTTTAGGCGTGTGCATGGGTTCATGGTCCTTGGGCGTGTATGGTGGGTTGCATGGGCTTTTGGTCGTGTGGATGGGCCGAATTTGAAGGGTACAAGGGCTTGTCTAAGGCTATGGTTTGAAGCAGAATCTGACTGAGTGAATCTGAGGTTGGCTAGTGAGTCTGAATTCGATGAGGTGCTAATTTCGGAGGTTTTCCTTCCTTCCGGCATTCGTTTTCGCAACTTCCGCAACTTTTCAAGTAGTGCCTCCATACGAGGCTCGTCTTCGGGCTCATGCAAAACTGCAATGTCTACAATTTCTAAATAAAATTAAGTTTATTAATTATATGACTTATACCTTAGTTATAAATTTATGAGGTTAAATATTTACAAGTACATAATAGATTGGTTTGTTGATTGGATGGTGATTTTTTGCTAAAACAAGTAAATAAAAAAGTGCGAAAGTAAATTAAGGGAAAATTAAATATTATAAAACTATCTAGGGTTGTGAATCCTTCCAAAATCTTTTAAAGATGAAGTGGTTGTCTCATGTTTGTATAATATATCAGTTTATTAACCTGGAACACGAAGATATGCAAAAGCCTCTGTCGATTGTCAGATGCAAACACCCAGTATAACCCAATTAATCATATGTCTTTGTTAACCAAGTTACCTAAATTCATTAAGATTAAGTTCCAATTGTGGCTACCACCGCCCGACAGGTGTATGTCTATCCTGAAAGGAAATCTATTAAGTTGTATCTAATCCTTAAGGGAGATCATGGACTATTTAGTCTAAGGCTGAAACCTAAAATTCCTTCATCAAGTTTATTTTAAGTTTACCACATCAATCTTATTAATAGCCAGTTAACAAGAAGAATTATGCTTAAGACTTAATAAATAAACCTTTATATTACCCGAAACATGAAAATATTGGAATTCATCCCAACCCCAGATATGTTATTTAGTTACAACACATATTTAGGACTAGTAAAAGCTTAAATAAAGTAAATGACATAAAGTAAAGCTTGGAAATTAAAAAGGTAAATAAAGCAATAAAGAAAATACTGGGGGTTAGAGGATCCACTTTTTTTACTTCTATTTTAGATATCTCCATTATTATAATATATTAAATGTGCATGATATTACCAACCGACCATAAATGCGGTATCCGAATTAAGTTAAATTTATGATTAATTCCAACCAACCATAAAGGCAGTATCCAATTTAGTCAGGTTAAAATCAATTTAATTAAGTTCAACCGACCATAAAGGCAGTATCCCATTAAGTCGGGTTTTAAATAGTTTATATATTATAATTAAGGGAGATTAATCTAAATATTAGTAATAAAAGCTTAACCTTTCATCCCAGCAGAGGGGAGTTACCTCTTCATATTGAAAAGTAAAAATAAAGACTGAAAAGTAAAATAAGAAAGAACTATTGCGCAAAATAAAAAAATAAATACAGAAAGCTGTAAATAAACAAACAAGATACAATCTTCTTAGTATTTTTAAGAAAATCCCCAGAAGATGGTATGAATTTTGCTTCTGATTTCAGCTTCAATTTATAGGCAAAATTCTTCCCTGTGCGTCGCGACGCAAAACACATGCGCATCGTGATGCGCCATTAATTCGATGCGATGATGACACGTGGCTATCGACAGAATTATTGGCTTGGTGTCGCGACCCGTTGAGGGTTCTGCATCACGACGCGGGCTATAGTGATGATGTCAATGATGACGCGTGTCGGCAGGCTACATAATTATGGCGCGTCGTGACGCGTGAACATAAATTTTCCGAATTTGCCCTTTTTGATCCGATTTTCACCGTTTATGCCCCGATTCAATTCCAGTGAGTTCCAAAACTTTATTTATCTACAAAATAACACAAAACACATAAAAATATTCACAAAACTTGAGAAATTAAATAAAATATCAAGTAAAATGGATAGCAAATACTGATAGATTTACCGCTTATCTCCAGGGCAGCAGGTGTTGTTACACAATTCAAGGTTGAAACTTTTCCCTGGAAGCTGAAATCAAGGTGGTCAGGTCTATTTGTGATTACCCAGGTGTTACCTTACGGAGTAGTTGAGATATACAACCCCAACTTCAACAACACATTCAGTGTAAATAGCTAGCGTGTCAAGTACTATTGGGGAGAATCATTTGAGTGAAAAAAGAAAGTCTCACACTGGCAGATCCAGCCTAACGTTCGGGCATTCATGTCTAGCTGACGACGTTAAACTTAGCGCTAGTAGGGAGACAACCCTGGCAATTTATGTATATATTCAGATTGGTGTGTTTTATTTTTGTGTGTTTAATTTTTGTAGGAAAAGTCACAGATAGGATAGAAGACGCTCTCACAAATCTTCACAAGCATTTTCCTTCTCTCCCTCAAAACTCTCTGATGAAAGTTTACAAAGCACACGTTGAAAGGATGAGACTTTTGATCATTAAAGGTATTCCTAGTGATATCCGTTCGATAATTGAAGCACGAGTCTGACTGGTAGGTGAGTCAACTGATTCTTTTATTTCATTTCTGCATGGTTTAGGAAAAAGCACCTATGCTAAGAAAAGAAGAGCTAAACGATTAGGTGTTTGCTATAAATGTGCACGATGTACATGTAATACTGGTTTTCGTTCTTTAGGAATGATGTCTGATAACCGCGAAGATAAAATAAAATTCATTAGGGATGGCATGGGTAAGGAGTCTTTAGATGACATATCATTGACTCTTGAGACGCATCCTAGTGGATATGTTTATCACGTAATTCGCATGTTACATACATAATTTCGAAAAGAAATACAACAATTAAGTCTCGGGAATCTGACTTTAAAAGACCATGTTTTCCAATTTATAAGAAAATTGGATGGGAAGCTTGTCTCTGACACATAGATGTCATTCAAGCCGTTACTTTCTGTACATAATATTATCTCTTTGTATTTAACTAATAATTGTGATTTGTTTTATTATTTTCTTTTATTTTCACCGACAGGTTCCATACTTTTTGACTTTCACGATTTATTTTACTGTTTAGCTAATAATTATCATTTGGCAGGTACTAGTACTATTATTACTCACCCTTTTTCAGGATCTATAAATTCAGCTCGTCAGTGCACTCTTGTAAACATCCAGATTTGAGAAAGAAATATATAAAAAAGAATGGAAACAACTTCAAGAAGATGAGTTGTTAACATCTATGTGTTTTACTGTACTAGTTCTGGTTTTAAACCGGAATTCGCTGAAGCAGCAAACGAATTAGGTAGATGTTAACATCTTGGACTAATGGGGTACGTTTCAAGGGTTGTAGAGGAAGGAGGTAGTCAAGTTTTGGGAATCATCCCAAAACCTTTGGCAGAGGCGAATCTTATAGGATAATCTAACGGAGATGAATGCATCGTGCCAGGTATGTCTGAATGACTTGTTGAAATGATTAACCATGTTGATGCTTTCATTGCTTTGCCATGAGGTTTGGGTACGATGGAGGAAATTTTTACAGTGCTATATTGGGCGAACTTGAACATACACCATAAACCAATTGGACTGTTTAATATTGATGGATTTTATGACTTTCTTTGTCAATTTCTTGAAGATTCCCGTAGAAATGGGTTTCTTTCAAAACCCTTAACAAATACCCTCTTCACTGCCAGAACAGCCAATGATTTAATTAACCAACTCATAGCTTTTAGGACAAAAATATTACTCTCTTTTTAACTATACTTATGAATATTGTGGGCACAGTGATTTGATTAATATCTTGTTGGTTGTTTATATGAAGAATGATAAAAAATAATCAGTGAATTTACTTATTTGGTAATTTAGAAAGAAAGAAAACAATTATTAACTTGGATAAGAATTTCACTTGTTTAGTCACTAACTTATTTTGTGTGTTTGATTGTACATTTGATTGACGTTTGTGGGTATCATAGCTGTAAGCCCTCATGAGACTATAACTTGTCCACTAGGGACACCTGGGGGTTCAAAGGCTTGTTGCATACGCTAAATGCAACTGCGATCCATACGAAAGTGGCTTAGTTTAATTTTATTTTAAAGTTATTTATTGTATTTTTATTTTATTGTTTTGCTCGAGGACTAGGAAAATGTTAGGTTTGGGGGTGTGATAAGCGGAAAATATATCAATATTTACCGCCTCTTTTACTTAATATTTTTTATAGTTTCTCGAGTTTTGTGAATATTTTGATGTGTTTTGTGTTATTTTGTAGATAAATAAGATTTTAGGACTAAATGGAATCAAATCAGGGCTAAAATGGCGAAAAACAGACAAAAAATGGAATATTGTAAATTTGCGTCGTGACACGCACACCTTAATCGTCACGACGCGCCACAGTTACTATGTTGTCGACACTCGTCATCGCCAAGTCATCACGTACATCATCATCATGTCATCATGACGTCAGCATAATAATTCAATTTTCCGACAGCCGCGTGCCACGTGTCAATATCTCGTAAAAGCCGCGTACACGTGTCAAAAATCAACGGCTCGTCGCGACGCGCAGAGCCAAATTTTTCCTATAAATTGAGGCCGATTTCATTTGAAAAATTCATACTTTTCTTATGGGGATTTCCTTAAGAATACTAAGAAAATAGTATCTCGCTTGTTTATTTACAGCTTTCTTGTTTTTAATTTTTATTTTAAGGATAAATCTTTCTTTATTTTACTTTAAAGTATGAGTAGGAAACTTCTTTCTGCTGGGGTGAAAGGTAAAGCTTTTATTATTATAATTTAGGTTAATCTCCCTTAATTATAATATATAAACTATCTTAAAACCTGACTTAATGGGATATCGCATTTATAGTCGGTTGGATTTAATTAAATTAACTTTAAACCTGACATAATGGGATACCGCCTCTATGATCGGTTGGAATTAATTAAAAATCTGACTTAATCAGGATACCGCCTATATGGTTGGTTGGTAATATAATACAGATTTATATATTATAATAAGAGAGATTTCTAAATAAGAAGTAATAAAAGTGGATCCCCTAACCCCATCATTTTATTTTATTGTTATATTTTACCTTTGTAATTTTCAAGTTTGTTTTATATTGTTTTATGTTGTTATATTTATTTCTTAATAATCCTAGATATGTGTTGTAACTAAATACCGTATCTATGGTTGTGATGAATTCCAATATCACTGATTTATAAGTTGGTTATTTTATGCCTTGGGTTATATATTGGTTTATTTATTGAGTCTTAATCTTAATGCTTCTTGTTAACTGGCCATTAATAAGATTGATTTGGTAAACTTAAAATGAACTTGGAAAAGGGATTTTAGATTTCAGCCTTAGACTCAATAGCTCACGATCTCACCTTAGGGTAAATTTCACTTAAGGTAGATTTCCTTACATGATAGAAATATATCTGTCAGGCGGGGGTAGCCATAATTGGAACTTAAACTTAATGAATTGAGAGTTTCTTAATTAACATAAGAATATAGTTAATTGGGTTACTTTGGGTGTTTGCATCTGACCATCGGAAGAGGCTTTTGCATAACTTCGTGTTCTAGGTTAATAAACCGATATATTGCATAAACATGAGATAATCACTTCATCTTTAAAAGATATTGGAAGGATTCACAACCCTAGATAGCTTTATAATATTGATTTTTCCTTTAATTTACTTTCGCACTGTTTTATTTACTTGTTTTTGATAAAAATCATCATCCAACCAACAATCAAATCAATTAGATACTTGTAGACATTTAGCTTCATAAATTGATAGCATAGGTATTAAGTTCTCGTGGGATCGATACATTTTATACTACTTGAGAGATACGTGCGCTTCCGTTACGTCGTGACACGTGAAATTACAATTTTACCCTTTGTCCATTTTTCACTGTTTTGGCTCTGATTTGATTCCAGCGAGTCTTGAAATCTTATTTATCTACAAAATACATAAAACACATCAAAATATTCACAAAACGCAAGAAAATATACAAAATATTAAGTAAAATGGGCGATAAATATTGATATATTGTCCGTTTATCACACCCCAAAACCTAACATTTTGCTAGTCCTCGAGCAAAACAATAAAATAAAATACAATAAACAACTTTAAAATAAAATTAAACTAAGCCACTTTCATAGGGATCACGGTTGCATTTAGCGTATGCAACAAGCCTTTAAACCCATATGTGTCCGTAGTGGACGAGTTATAGTCTCGTGAGGGCTTACAGAGATGATACCCACAAATGTCAATCAAATGTAAAATCAAACGCACAAAACAAATTAGTGACTAAGAAAATGAAACTCTTATCCAAGTTAATATTGGTTTTCTTTCTTTCTAAATTACCAAATTAGTAAATTCTTCGATTATTTTTACCATTCTCCATATACACAATCAACAAGGTACTAATCAAATCATTTTGCCCATAATATGCATAAGTGTAGTTGAAAAGAGAGTAATATTTTTGTCCTAAAGTTATATAAGAATTCACATCTTTTTGGCAATAAAATTTTGTGTTATTTTTTTCTAACATCTTTAATCCATGTAGCGAGCTTTGGGCCAGTGACTCCCAAACCAGTTGGCTTTAGGGCATTAGGTGTTAAGACATCCCTACAGACTTAATTACTCGGATCTCAAATGTTTAAAGGTGTTGGGGTTGGTGCTCAGAGTGGCAATTCCCGGTTGTATTTCTTTGAGAATAATTCTGTAAAACGTTATTATTATTATGAATAATATATGCAGTTTCTATAATATTATATATATATATATATATCTTTTAATATGGTAAAGACGTAATGACCTTAGAATGACTAGTCATAATGCTGTTGCAAAAGAGTCGCAACTGACATTGAGTTGTATCATGACGTTGTCATTCTCATACAGTTCCTGGTCAAGGTTTACACTACTTGGTCAGTAATCTAAACCCGTTGAGACCGGTACATGTCGTATACCGGAATATATGATTCCAATGGTTTCTCAATGAACCATCAGTCTTGGAGACTCGTATAGACATATAGGTGTTTATAGCAGATAAACATTGAATGACTCACCGAAGATTCTTAATGGATGGTACACCAACGTCAATAAGAATATTTTCAGGTAGAGTAGCATTTATGATTCTTAGACTTGAGATGCCACTGTGGGCACATGAGACATCTTCTACACTTAGATGGCAGTCACGTCACCGATCTATTAAGATCAGACCTCCGCCTGTTCGTTGGGTGTAGATAGATCCTCAGGGTGTCATGTGTGTATCGAGATAGGATCCGTCAGTTCTGTGTACAGAGCATAGGTAGTCCATATATGATTAGCAATCAGATAAAAACCATGGGCCCGTGGTGCATTTTAGAAGTCAGTTCTAAATGTTCTTTTTTAGATTGCTAATAGAGACGTCGACGGGATAGTCCCTATAGAGATTTGACGTTTACATCTATATCTCTGGGATATATCCGGATTCCTGTGACGGAGGAATTATACATATGTCATGACCTCGACCTGTATGATTCAGCGAGTTTATCTGTGGTCGTCATAATTTACGGGTGGGTAAATTATGGACACGAAATTGGATTTCGTGACGGATATGCCTGAATCTAGAGAGTCTCACTAATGAAATATACTCGTAGAGCACTAGGGTAACAATTATAAATAATATTGATTATTTATATGTCGTTTAAAGGTTAAACGCAAATTACATGTGAAGGGACCCAATAGTCATTTCTTAATTTTTGTGTATTTGCATTTAATGATAGATTTTATCAAATACACATTAATTAATTATCAAATTGAGATATTGACTTATATCATAATTATATATGTATTTGAATATTTAATGTAAATATAATACATATATTTAATATATTTATATTTAAATAATTATTTAATTATTTAATTGTTAAATAATTAAATTGATTAAAAATACAAATATCCTAAGTAGTGATATTTTGTTTAATGGCTTGAGATGCCTTTGTTGACTTATTTGAAAATCATTAAAGTTGTAATGATGAAACAAAACAAGTTGGTAAAGCTTTAATTAATGAAACAAATTGAAAATATCATGATATTTTCCTATACCACAAATTCGGCCAAGGCCTAATGGGAGGGGTATAAATTGTTTGTTTCATTTTTTAGGGTTTCATAAGTTTAAAATACACAAATCAAAACACAAAAGAAGTAGAGAGCAAAAGTTGAAGGAAAAAAGGAAGAACACATGGAAAAACTTGATTTTAGTAAGTATTTCTTCAAAACCTTCAACATGAAAATTGTTTCTATCAAGCTCAGCATCATTTTGTGTTGCTTTGATGATCTTTCTACTCTTATAGTTTGTGTTTATTTGGTTGCGAACTTGTATGAAAGATTGATGCATGTAAATGAGCTTTAAATGGTTTAAAAGCTTACTTTTGATTCTTTAAAAATCAAAGTTGCCATTCTAGAGTTAGTAAGCCACTCATTGGTGACCTAGAATTGTTCTAGAGTTATTTCAAAGTGGTGAGGCTTGTTTGGTGAAGTATTGAATGGATTAAAGTGTTGGATTTTGTTAATTTGGTGAAATTGGACAATTTGGTAAAATTGAAAAATTAGGGTTCATAACCCACTCCAAATTTGGGGATTTTCATATATGTGATGTATTATGGTATGAATATGATGCATGTAAATTTTTGGGTTGATTGGATTTGATCTTGGCATGTTTTGAACAAAAGGACCAAAATATAATTACTTGAAAGTTTTGGGTAGTCACAGCAATTTTAGAAAATTTGGGGATTTGTGTGAAATCTGATTTTGATGCATTAGATGTGTTGGAAAACATTTTAGAAATGATTTAGAATCATCCAAAATTATATTAGATAATTTTTGGGCTAAAATAATCAATTTACAAAGTTTTGGGGCAATTCGGTAATTACAAAGAGATTTGATCTCTTGTATAATTTTTCAGAATTTGATAATTGGATAATTAAATAAATAAGTTTATTTGATTAATCCGAGAAAAATTTTTGAAAAAGGAAAATTTTGATTTTCCCCTATTCCGCTGCGTTACCGGATTTCCGCCATAAAACCCCTTCAAAAAGTTCTACCATTTGACGCGAACAATCTTTGCTTACTAAGGCAAGACTTCCGATTACTAAGTAGAAACTTTATTATTATTAACTCAAGCTTTTGCCGTTTGACGCGAACAATCTCTTGTTACTGAGGAAAGACGCCTGGTTACTAAGTAAAAACATGGTTAATTATTTATATACACATTTTTTTTTAATTTCATCGCTTTCAGCTGTTTCCTCCAATAAACTAGAGCGCTGAATATTACAAACTTTTTACTTACAACTCATGACCGTATGTTACCATACATGTTGATAATACCTGTTAACTAAGCATATGAAGATCTAATTTAGTCAGTATTATAGAGAATTCACAAATTTAAATAATTAAAAAGGAAATAAACAAAATTAACTTGTTACGAAATAGGTTTAGATACGTCTCAGAAGTGAAAATTCCTTACACAGCTATCTCAAAACCCAATTTCCACCTGGTTAGTCAAATTAAAAACATAACACATTTTTTTTAAAAAAAATTAATTTTTTTTTTTAAATTTTTTGACTAAAAACCAAGCAAAAACAACACTCGAAAAAAATAAAAACTAGATACTAGTCAACTATTCCCCTCCCCCAAACCTAATTGAGACATTGTCCCCACTGTCTAAAAAGAAGAAGAAGAGTTTAGAAAATAGTACCTGGTTAGCATGGAATTCTACATCTAAAAAGACAAATAAAGGTTAAGATCCATATTTATCCTACGTTTCTTACCACGATCATTATCGGACCGGTTTATCTTGGAAATGATAGAGTCAATTTTTGGTTCAAAGGCTAAAAGTTGGTCAATTAAATCATGGGCTGTTCTGACAGTGAAGATGATATCTTTTACAGTTTTTGAAAGGAACCCATTTCTCCGGGCATCATCAATAAACACACAAAGAAAGTCATAAAATCCATCAACGTTAAACAGTCCAATTGGTTTCTGGTGTATGTTCAAGTTCGCCCAAGATAGCACTGTAAAAGTTTACTCCATTGTGCCCAAGCTACCTGGCAAAACAATAAAAGCATCAGCACAGTTAATCATTTCAACAAATCGTTCAGACATACCTGACACGATGCATTCATCTCCGTTTGATGGTCCTATAAGATTCGCCTCTGCCAAAGGATTTGGGTTGATTCCCAAAACTTGACTATCTCATTCCTGTACAGCCCTTGAAACGTACACCATTAGTCCAAGATTGCCACCGCCATATACTAAGTGCATATTCCTCTCATCCATGACTCTACCCAATTCATGTGCTGCCTCAGCGAATTCTTGTTTAGAACCAGAGCTAGTATCACAAAACACACAGATGTTTACAACTCGTCTTCTTAAAGTTGCTTCCATTTTTTTTTAATATTTCTTTCTCAAATCTGGATGTCTACAATAGTGCAATGACGAGCTGAATTTATAGAACATGAAAAAGGTGAGTAATAATAGCAATATTACCTGCCAGATGACAAATATTAGCTAAACAGTAAAATAAATCATGAAAGTCAAAAAGTCTTGATCCTGTCGGAGAAAATAAAAGAAAATAACAAAATAAATCATAATTATTAGTTAAAGACAAAGAGATAATAATATGTACAGTTAGTAATGGCTTGAATGACATCTATGCGTCAGGGAAAAGCTTCCCATCAGATTTTCTTATAAATTGGCAAACATGGTCTTTTAAAGTTAGATTCCCGAGACTTAATTATTGTCTTTCTTTTCGAAACTGTGCATGTAACATGCAAATTGCGTGATACATATATCTACTGGGATGCGTCTCAAGAGTTAAAGAAATGTCATCTAAAGACTCCTTACTCATGCCATCCCTAATGAATTTAATTTTATCTTTGCAGTTATGAGACACCATTCATAAATAACAACAACAAGTATTACATGTCATGTTGGGATTTATGTCCTAAAGCTTCATGTATTGTAAATGGAATTGATTATTGTAATAATAATAAATGCATTTTTCATTTTATCAAAGTGGTTTGATTTATATCGCATATTTTCCAATTGTCTTGTTTACCTTGATTACTATTGTACCTTCAGACTTATTTTATGTTTGATACACAAGAGGATTTAATTATGAAGTTAGTAATCTAAATAGTCCATATAGAGCAAACAAAGAGTGTACTTTATTTTTGGTTTATCTATAGCTGCGGTCAATTCCATACTTGTATGGCGACCTTGATCCGGTATCATTCATATAGTGACATGGGAATGAAGGCACCTTGTATGATGAGATCATATAGGACTTGACTCAGATAAATATGAATTTCTTTTAATATCCGTTAACCGAAGAAATTTATTTTATCTAATAGATGGTCATATATGAATTCGAACTTAATCTTGAGTGTACTACGAACTCCTGCATGACAGGCTATGTCCTTTGATTTACTATAGTGAGGTTGGTGTTGCATTCTCGGCCAATAACTATGTATTTTGGGGATATGGTTTGGTGTGTAGCTAGGAACGTTTTACATAGATAAGGAATTCACTCCTTCTTACGAGAAGCAGAAGAATATCTTTTTTAAGAGTTGATTCAGGACTTGAATAATTTGAGCGCTCAACTTTTCTATTACGAATAGAAAGTTTTATATTCCTAATTGTTATGAATTAATTGTTCATTATAGAATCAATAGTGTTTAAGAGAGAAAATATTTATAGGGGTTTAACGGACTTATGACCCGGCTCTGTTTGTAAGATATTCGTGAAGGGCTATATCTATATGTAAAGACTATATCGATGGACACCGAAGTTTTTCGGTTTTATTTTATCCATCTACGGTAACGGGAGTTCAACTTCGAGTTCTTAGTGGAATACCGCGGAGTTAATAACTCGTAATATTTGATTAAAGAGTTTAATTAATATTTCGGAATTATTGGAGCTCGGAACCATAGGTCCATTTGGTCCCCGTGCTAGCTCGATTAACTGTAGCAAACCTAATATAATTAGATTGTCTAATTATATGCTCACTTTATATTTATATATTATTAATGAGATTAATAATATTTATTGTCACTAATTGAAAACTATGTTAAATTAGTTTAACTTAATGTTTTCAAGAATTCTTTGATTATGAGATAATCAAGTCTTGATTATGAAATAATCAAGTTAGTAATAATTATGAGATAATTACTACAACATGATTGAAGGTAAATAAATCATTATTAATATATTGATTTTTATTTACCATTGGAGACAAAGCCATATGGCTTACCATGTCATCCAAGCAATTATGTCTATTAGGTGGCTTGGATACACCTAATAGTTTTGTCATTAGCTAATGCATTTTATGCTTTGGTATGGCCTCCACATTTATGTGTTTGCCATTGAAAGAAAACATTGAATTCTTAATGACAAAGCTATTGTCTTTAGCTTAACATTTCTTATACTTTGGTATGGCATTCACATTTTTGTGTTGGCCATTGCAAGAAAGCATTAGATGCTTAATGACAAGGTTAGTTGGCTTGTGTAAGAGAATATAATCTCTACCATTTCTCTCACTTCCTAAGGTTAACATTTTTGCAAACATTCACACAATTGTTGTGAGAAAGATTTGAGAGAAAATAGAGAGAGTTCAAATATTCACAAATGATGTGAGAGTGTTTGAAATTCCTAAAGCCAAACACCAATTGTGACATCTTTATTCTCTAAATCGTTTAGAGTTTAATCTTTGTGAGTGAAGCCCACACTTCGGTTTCTTGGTTTCGAGTCATAGTTCGGAAGATTGAGTGGTTGATCCAAGTGTTAGATTCATGAGATGAATGGTTTTAATGTTCATGTGATGAATGTTTTCTTTTGATTAATGTGATGAATGTATTGCGTTGATCGTTATTTTTTCCGGCTATTGTTTTTTAGCATTGGAAATGTAAGACCATAATGTCATATTCTTTCAAGTGTTGTAAGTTCATCTCCTTTGTAAGAAGTTCATTATGTAACCCTATTTGTAACTTGGAGGAGCCGATGCAGCGAAGGACTTTTGACAAAGAAATTTCGGAAAGAACTCAACAACATTCCATGGAACAAGTTTTGAAGACCAAGGGATACCTTGGATTTATTGTACTAATTAGATTAGTATAGAAAAATAAGAGTCCGGTCAATGTGATTTGCAATGTGTTTGATTTTACAAATTCCTGCCCCTAGAAATTTGCGCGTCGCGACGCGACCAGCAAATGCAAACGGAGGCTACTGCCTCGTTTGTTTCGCGACGCAAGTCCCTTTGCATCGCGACGCAAATCTGAACTGAAGTTATTTTTTTTTATTTCTGGTCTTCTGGGCGTCGGGACGCCCACCAGTGCGCGTCGCGACGCCCAGACCTAGAATTTATGTATGTTTTAAATTGTTTATTAACATGTCATATAGCTTAGGGTGCCTACTCTTGCATTTTCAACTGCCATAATATGTAGATATGCATGATATTCTAGTCATAAAATTTGATTTTATGTAATTTAAAAGTTAAATAAGAATATGAGATGCATGCAAACAGATTAATACAATTAATTGGTTTAAAGGTTAAAAAATTGTGAATTCAAGTTTTAGAAACAAATGGACCTTATGAGTACATTATTTTCCTTGGTATATCGGATGGAAACCCGGACGTAAATTCCATGGCTGGTTCCGAATGAACGGTAATATGGTATGCACTCGGGATACAATATCACGTACCTTTGGAATAAAAAATGTGCTTTTATCGATTAAATGGTTTAATGACATTTGGTCCGTTCGTTGAATTCTAAATTTTAAAACCTACAAGTGGACTAATAATTTAAGAGTTAAAATTGATTAGATCACTATAACAACTTGATTAAATTAGTTTAATTAAGTTAATTGGTTAGTAGAGACTAATCGGGATTAATGAATAAAATTTTAAGAGTTAAAATTGGTTAGATCACAAAATTATCAACTAGTATTAATAAGGTTATGACTTTAGCCGAGCATAATCTAAGATTAATAAAATACTATTGAGATAGAAACCTTACGCTTCAAAATAGTGAGTAGGAGAAGGGTATACCATAATATATCCCACGAACTCCATTGTTATCCAAAAACGTGAGATTCAATAGGCGCCTCGAGACGGCTTTGCTTTCGTCCCCCTATGGATGATGTCCTTTTGGGTCAATATCAGGTTTGGATTCCGAAAGGATATAGACTCTAGATGTATCTGATGATTTGACCAACCATACGGCGTCACTTAACTAGTTAAGTCCAAGGGTTTCGAAATAATGGGTCACACTCACAAAGGAATGATTAAGTTGTTAATCAAAGCTTCCTTGATCAAAATAACGGTAGTTGATTAATATAGGAATAAGAGTTATTTCAGATATATTAATCAATTAAGAATATCTCAGTCTATCGTGCGAACACTTGACCTACCCTACGGCGGCACTTATTTATGGGATGATAGATAATCGTGGCATAATAATGCTTTTAGGTTTCTAATTCATTATACATTTATCATGCATCATGTTTAATTTTATGCCTAAATGTTTGACAATTTTAATATACGACGAATGAATGAATGCGCGTTTATTATTTTTTCAGCCATGGCATCCGCAATAATCTCTATCCTCAAACAACAAGAAAAATTAACCATGGATAATTATGTTAAATGGAAAAGTTACATGAATGCTATCTTGGTCTGCGAAGACCTTAAATTTGTCCTAATGGAGGAATGTCCTCCTGAGCCAGCATAAAATGCTGGCAGAGCTGAACGTAATGCCTATAATAATTGGATTAAAGCTGATGAGAAAGCCCATTGCTATTTGATAGCATCCATGTGTGAGGTTCTTGCTGTATAGTATGAGCATATGGCGACATCATCAATGATTATACAGTCATTACAGAACAAGTTTGGGCAACCTTTAGACCGACAACAACATTAGGCAATAGTCTCTGTATTGACTGCTAGAATGAAGGAAGGCACATAATTCTGAGACCATATGTTAATGATGATGTCTCATCTTAATACGGCTGAAACCCATGGTGCACGTATCAATGTGCAAAGCCAGGTGACAATGATCTGTTAGTGTTCCTAGAACATGCCAAGGATCTAATAAGCAAGAAAATATGTTCATAAATTCATTATAAGTTGCGGAATCACTTACATTGAATGGATTTGAGCTTTTAAATTTTTTTATAAGAAGATCTCCAAGATGCTTCCTATGTTGATTCCAAGCTTTGAGTTGTGAATGAAGATCTCCAAGATCCAACCTTTGTGTTGATTCCAAGCTTTGAGTTGTTTCGCTATCACCTTTGTTGATTCCTTGAAGTGCTAGCTAACTTGATTTTTCCACAAAATGAAAGAGAGAAGGAAAACAAGTTCACGCCCACATGAAGAGTATTAGGGTTTGTGTTTGTTCCAAATGTGTTTCCAAATGAGAAAGAGAGATGCCTTTTGGTAAAAAACCAATTTACCCTTTTCACCTAAACAAGGTGGTTGGGTAAATGGTTTCACCAAAACCATTCCAAGGTGGTTGGAAAGTAGATGGTTTGGCATAAATGCCAACCACTCTCCCAACTACCACATTTAAAGTGGGCCCCACATTTGAATTCAAAATTCAAATGGATTCCACGAATGTTTGCCGCGGCTCGGATTCGTTTAATCCGATTAAATGAATTCTCATCACTAAATAATTAAATCTAATTTAATTAAATAACGATGCCTCGCAAATATATTACGAACGTCGTTAATGAATTAATTCTAAATTAATTCGTTCGTTCGTATTAAAGTCCGACTTTAATTTCGTAATGAAATCCAATTCATATTAATATATCCGATATATTAATTTTAGCTCATACGAATAAATTAAATAGAAAAATCAAATTTAACTATTAAAATTATTTTACCGATTAATTCCAAATTAATCGCGTTCTCTCTCTTAATTAATCCCAGATTAATTTTCTCTCTCTTAATTAATCCCAGATTAATTCTAATCGAGTCAACTGTCATTGGTGAATCTTTGGGAATCGACCCAAGAGATCTCTGGATATGTTGGCAGTAAATCCGGTTATCGGACTATCCGATAAAGTGAGTACCTCGTACCACGTGCTTACCGATTTACAAGACATGGTTGGCTTCTAGCAAAGCACTGTGCCTACCCAATTCTCCAGAAATATTCTTACTGGAATATATAATCTATGTCAGGCGTAGTATACGTAGTATTGCGTATAGCGATCCAGTATCGGATGTCACGTGCAAGGCCTATGGCTGGAATAGTCTCTGCCCCGTACGAAGCAGATATCGGATATCAAGCAACTAGTCTCTTTGAATCGGATAACCATGACTTTGTCATATTATCCCGATGGTTGCAACACAATAGAGAACTAGTTCTGAATCCCTACGTGATCACCATCTCCATATGTATGAAGTGGTACTTCCGTCTTGACATCACATCCAATACACTACGATTCTCAATAAACCCAATAGAGGCGTACACAGAACCTGTTAAAGCCCTGGACGACCAAAACCAAAGTTTACTAATTGTCGCAAGTACTAGCGATGCAAGTCTCAGGTTAAGACCAAATACACCTACCCTGAAGCGGATTCCCATAGACACATATACATACTACCAATGGATTCCGCGGGGTTTATCCAGAGCGAAGCTATTTTTCGTACCATCGGTAAAACACAACCTCATATCGCACTTGCATAAGTATCCAATACTTAAATAAATGAGAACTTTGCCGTTATGCCCTCATAACGCGCACAAGTGCAATACTAGTCTATTCCGCATTATCGATGTCCAGTCTCGATAATACTACGACTATGGATATTTAATGATTAAACCTTTATGGATTGATACTGTCTCATATCATCTCAATCCGGAACTAATCATAAGGACTTTTACCATTTATATATCAAAGTAAATAAATTACAAAACGGTAAAAGGCAATTTCATTACAACATAGTTAATTTTGTACAAAAAACACAATGTCTTTTACAAACAGTGACGCTATGGGTCATAATTGTCTAAAAATCTCCCACTTGGCCTATAGCCAGTCACTCAAGCATCTAATACCTGAACTATGTATATGTCTCTCAAACTTTTGCTGTGAAATAGCTTTCGTCAGCGGATCTGCAATGTTGTCATCTGATTCGACCTTCTCGATCTTCACATCGCCATGATGTATGATCTCACGAATCAGATGGAAACATCGAAGAACTTTATTGGATCCTTGATGATATCGTGGTTCCTTAGCCTGCGCTATAACCCCGTTATTGTCACAATATAATGGAACGGGCTCAGCTGCTAACGGGACTACTCCTAATCCAATTAGGAATTTACGGATCCAAACTGCCTCTTTTGCTGCTTCAGCTGCAGCGATATACTCCGCTTCTGTTGTTGAATCGGCAACAGTCTCTTGCTTGGAAGATTTCCAGCTTACTGCTCCGTTGTTCAAACAAAATATGTACCCAGATTGCGACTTAGAGTCGTCTTTATCAGTTTGGAAACTTGCATCGGTATACCCAGTTACCTCAAGTTCTCCATCTCCATAAACTTAGAAAGCATCCTTAGTTCTTTTAAGATACTTAAGGATGTTCTTAACCGCCATCCAGTGACCATCACCTGGATCGGCCTGATAGCGACTACACATGCTCAAAGCATACGAGACATCAGGTTGCGTACATATCATGGCATACATAATCGATCCGACTACCGAGGCGAACAGTATCTGACTCATGCTGTTTCTCTCATCTTGAGTTTTAGGACACATGTCCTTAGATAGAGTGATGCCATATGACACTGGTATCAGTCCCCTCTTGGACTGATCCATGTTGAATCTTTTCAACACTTTGTCAATGTACGTGCTCTGGGAGAGTCCAAGCAGCTTTCTAGATCTATCCCGGTAGATCTTTATTCCTAGAATATAGGCTGCTTCTCCCAGATCTTTCATGGAGAATTTTAATGAAAGCCAAGCCTTCACCGATGTTAACATGGGAATGTCATTGCCCATAAGCAATACATCATCAACATAAAGGACAATAAAAGTCAGTGCTCTCCCACTAACCTTCTTATATACATAAGGATCATATTCATTTTGAATGAAATCATATTATTTTATGATCTCATCAAAACGTTGGTTCCATAACCACGATGCTTGCTTCAGTCCATAAATGGACCGATTTAACTTACAAACCTTGTTTGAAAGTCTCGGCACGATAAAACCGTCAGGTTGTTGCATATAAACATCCTCCAAAAAGTTTCCGTTAAGGAAAACGGTTTTAACGTCCATCTTCCATATCTCGTAATCGAAATATGCAGCAATAGCAAGCATTATCCGAATGGATTTAATCATGGCAACGGGTGAGAAAGTTTCGTCATAATCGACACCATGTCGTTGACGATACCCCTTCGCTACAAGCCTAGCTTTGTATGTTTGTACATTGCCATCCATGTCGGTCTTCTTCTTGAAGACCCATTTATATCCAATAGGCTTTACGCCTTCTGGTGCATCAACCAGTGTCCAAACCTGATTGGTGTACATGGAATCCATTTCGGACTTCATGGCCTCTTGCCATAAAGCGGAATCGATATCTTGTATCGCTTCATCATACGTAGCCGGTTCGTTATCCTCAATGAGATTAATATCTACATGAGGTGAGATCAGAAACACATACCTCTCAGGTTTTTTCCTGACTCTTCTCTGACCTACGCGGTCCTTGTGTAATAGAAGATTGTGGTACAGTCTCATCCCGGATGGACTGTTCTTGTTCCGTTGAGGATTCTCTTCCAGGAACAGTATCACTCCGATTTTCATCGAGTTCTACCTTCCTCCACTAACGACTGCATTTAGGAATTCCTTCTCAAGGAAATCCGCATATAGAGAAACAAATACTTTGTTCTCTCGTGGGTGATAGAAGTTATATCCTTTGGTTTTCCTAGGATATCCTACGAATAGGCATTTATCCGATTTGGGTTCAAGTTTGGTACCTTCCAAACGTTTGACGTATGCCCAGCATCCCCAAATCTTCATGAATGAGAAACCCGGTTTCTTTCCTGTCCATATCTCATACGGAGTCTGTTGTACAAACTTTGACGGAACCTTATTCAAAATAAGAATTGCACTGTTTAATGCATATCCCCAGAAGGAAATAGGTAGCTCAGTGACCGGCGTAAACACACACGTATAACGCAAGCGCACGTATCGTTCAAGTAGTATAAAAATATCGATCCCACGAGGACTTAATTCCTACTATTGTTATTAATTGTTGAATCTATTTAATTACAAATATCTAATTAAATGGAGATGAGAGAGATTGTTGATTGATTGGTTGATTGTGGCGTTGCTAAATAAATAAATAAATAAAAAGACAAAAAAGAAAATACTAAGGAAAATAAAAGACTCAAAGATCTAGGGTTGTGAATTTTCTAATATCATTTAAAAGATGAAGTAGTTAAACCATGGTTGGGTAAATTATTGAATTATTAATCTGGAACACTAAATTATGTAAAAGCCTCTTCCGAATGATCATTTACAAATACCTAGTATAATCCAATTGAACCATATGTCTATGTCAATTAAATTACCTAGATTCATTAAGATTGAGTTCCAATTATGACTACCCCCGCCCGACAGGTATATTCCTATCCTGTAAGGAAATCTATTAAAGGGTTATCTATCCTTAAGGAAGATCGTGGGTTGTTGAGACTAAGGTCTTAAACTTAAAATCCCTATGTCTAGTTCATTTTAAGTTTACCTAATCAATTTATAATGATCAGTTAATAAAAAGCATTAAGATTATGACTCAACAAATAACTCTTTAATTACCCCAACTATAATCTAACCCTTTTTTATACGGTGATATTAGAAATCATCACAACCCCTAAATAACTAACACATAACTAGGACTAGTAAAACAAAGATAAAAATTACTAAAAAGTAAATGCAGAAAAATAAATAAAATGCTAAGGAAAAGGAATTAACTTCTACTAAATACTAATTAGAAATCTCCCATAAAATATAATATATACTTATGATAATTTTATCAACCAGCCATAAAGGCGGTAATATTTGTTATTAAACCAGCCATAAAGGCGGAACAAAAATAAACCAGCCAAAAAGGCGGAATAATTATTTAAACCAACCGACCCAATCTCTGGCGGTATCTTTATTAAGTCCGGTTATAAATAGTTTATATATTATATTTTAGGGAGAATAATCTAAATAGCAATAGTAAAAGAATTACCTTTTTACCTTAGCGGTGAAAAGTTACCTACACATAGTAAATAGTAAAAACTGTAAGAAGTAAGAAAGTAAAATTACTATTACTATTAAAAGTAATTAAAAATATTTACAAAAAACTTAAACTAAAATATTCTAGAGAGAGAAGCTCTCAATTTAGAACTAAAAAAAAGAGAGAAAGGTTGTACTGAAATATGAAATTTCGAGTTCTATTTATAGGCTCAGATAAGCCTCCAGCGTCGCGCCGCCCAAATTGCACTAGCGTCGCGACGCTGGGTACAGTAGGACACGTGTCACGCACTGGTTGGTCGGCTCAGAATCTTATCCGATGACGTGGCACTGTTCATGACGTCATTGCTTACGTCACGATGACGTGTCAACTGTTCATGACATCATTGCTTGCGTCACTCTGATGATGTGGAAGGCGACGTGGCGACACGTGGGGCGGTGGCCGTCAGACGAATGAGAGGTTGACACGTGTCGCTCTGTGATTGGCTGATGCTGACGTGGCATGTTGACTCGGTTGACTTGCTGACGTGGCTGCTGATTTGGACGATGATGTGGCGACACGTAGGATGACACGTGGGGCGGTGGCCGTCCAAGCAATGAGATTTCGACACGTGGCACGGCGCATTTAGCATCTCCGTTGTGATGGTGACACGTGGCACGGCGCACGTTAGCAAAGTCAACTTTTCTCAGATTCTGATTTTGTGACCGGCGCATGTTAGCAGATTCGGCGCATGCTGGGCGTCGCGACGCTGAAGGTCTGGGCGGCGCGACGCTGAAATGACGATTTTGCCCTTTTTGTCCAATTTTGTCCATTTTGCCCCAAATTACTTCCAGAATGTCCTGAAACTTTATTTATCTGCAAAATAACACAAAACACATCAAAACGTTCATAAAACTCAAGAAAACTATACAAAATATTAGGTTAAATGAGTGGGAAATAGTGATAGAAATACCACTCATCACACCCCCAAACCTAACATTTTGCTAGTCCTCGAGCAAAATACAGAATAAAATAACATAAAATAAAATTTCACTAAGCCATTTTCGTAGGGATCACGGTTGCATTTAGCGTATGCAACAAGCCTTTAAACCCCTAGGTGTCCCTAGTGGACGAGTTGTAGTCTCGTGAAGGTTTACAGCAATGATACCCACAAACATTTTATAAAAGTAAAAAGGTAGTGAAATTAATGCACACAAAAGCAAAAAAAAACAAGCGAAAAGAGAATAAAGATGTTAGTGACTAATCAGGTGAAAATTTTCTAATCCAAGTTACTAGATGTTTTATTTCATTCTAAATTACTGAATAAGTAAATTCTCCGATTATTTTTACCATTCTTCATATACACAACCAACAAAAATATTAAACAACTCATTTTTGCCCACAACAGTTATAAGTGCAGTTGATAAGAGAGTAATATTTTTGTCCTAAAGTTCTATCAGATTTCACACCTTTTTGTAGCAATGGAATAATTTTTCTGATTTTCTGATTTTTCTTTGATTTTCTGAATTTTGACTATTTTTTTTTTTTATTATATACAATATCTTCCGTCTATGTAGCGAGCTTTGGTCGGTGACTCCCAAACCAGTTGGCTTTAAGGCATCAGGTGTTAAGACACCCCTAAGGACTTAATTACTCAGACTTCAGATATATATACATATATATAAAATTTTATCATTTTTGATCCATGTAACGAGTTTGGGTCAATGACTCCCAAACCAGTTGGTTTTAGGGCACTAGGTATTAAAATACCCTTACAGACTTAATAACTCGGATCTCAGATGTATTTTTTTTTTTTTTTTTTTTTTTTTTTTTTTTCCATCACTAATTATAGATGCTTCTTCCAATTAAACTAGAGCACGGAATATTACAAACTTTTCAATTACAGCTCATGTCCGTATGTTACTATGTATGTTGATAATATCTGCTAACTAAGTATATGAGATTCATTTTAGTCAGTTTTATGGAGAATTTACAAATTTAATAATTCAAAAGTGAATAAACAAAAATTAACTTTTTTCGAAATAAATGGTTTTGAAATACGTCTCAAGAGTGGAAACTCCTTACACAGCCATTTCTTACCAATTTCATCTTTTTAGTCAACATAACAACCAACATATTTCTACTAGTCATAAAACTTTAATTTACATGTTTTTTAGAAGTTTAATCAAAGGCTCAGTTTATGGTGTGTGACTAACTGTCGAATGGACTTCCCGTTGTAGATTCCCCAGAGGGAAGGTGGAGCGAGGCTCACTTAAGTACCCTAGCCCCTTAGGCTCTTATCGCTTGTTGTCAGGAATAAACAACGAGTCCTCCAAACTAGTCTGTCACAACACACTACAAGTGAATGATTATCTAGGTGCCTCCACAGCTTTTCCTTATAAAAAGGTAGTGAGTGAAGGAAGACACCAAACCATTACCTAGCTTTAAATATGCCCTTTGTTTTTATTTTTTAATTTTTTTGTATTTTTCGAAAAATTTTGGACTAAAAATAAAAACATAATACAAACAAGTACTATTAACTATACCTCACCCCAAACCTAAATGAGACATTGTCCCCAATGTCTTAAACAATAGAAGAAGAGTTTGAAGATAGTACCTGGTTAGCAGAAATTCTACATGAAATTAAAGGTTAAGATCCAGATTAATTCGACGCTTCTTACCACGATCATCCTCGGACCATTTTATCTTTGAAATGATAGGGTCAACTTGTGGTTCAAAGGCTACGAGTTGATCAATTAAATCCGGTGCAGTTCTGGCAGTAAAGAGGAGTTCTTTCATAGGTTTCGACACGAACCCATTTCTTCGAGCATCATCAAGAAACACACAAAGAAAATCATAAAACCCATCAACGTTGAGCAGTCCAAGCGGTTTCTGGTGTATGTTTAGGTTCGCCCAAGATAGTACTATAAAAATTTCCTCCAATGTTCCTAAGCCACCTGGCAAAGCAATAAAAGCATCAGAACGGTTAATCATTTCTACCAGTCGTTCAGACATACCTGGCACGATCAGTTCCTCTCCGTTTGATGATCCAATAAGATTCGCCTCTGCCAAGGGTTTTGGGACGATTCCCAAAACATGACTGCCTCCTTCCTGTACGGCCTTTGAAACGATCCCCATTAGTCCAAGATTTCCTCCGCCATATATTAAATGCATATTCCTTGCTGCTAAGACTTGACCCAATTCCTGTGCTGCCTCTATGTATTGTGGTTTAGTACCAACAGTACTACCGCAAAACACACAGATGTTCTCAACTCGTCTTCTTGAAGTGGCTTCCATTTTTTTTACTATGGATGTCTTCAAAAGTGCAATGATGAATTGAATTTATAATACCTGAAAAAGGGTGAGTAATAATAGCACAAGTATCTTCCAGAGGACGATTGTTAGCTAAACAACAAAAGAAATCGTGAAAGGTCTGAAAGGTCAAAGTCTGGATCCTGTCTACGAAATAAAGATAATTTCAATAGAAAAGCAAATCAAAGCAATAATTAAGGCAACAGAATTGTGTATGCAATACGCCACTTGTTTGGTATATAAATTCATTAGGATGCGTCTTAAGATTTTATTCCTTATTCAGCCATCGTTAATGAATTGTTTCTCCTCTTTAATTGCCAAACACAATTCCTTCTGTCTTAAAATTCTCCGTTTGTGCCTTTCCCTACAAAAATAACACACAAAATTAAAAAGTTCACACAAAATACACAAAATATGAAAACAGAAATTACAACAAATTGCATGGGTTGCCTCCCTGCCAGCGCTAAATTTTTCATCTTCAGCCAGACGTGACTGAAATCCATCTGTTAAGGAGGTTTCAGCGTCGTTTTGGATGTAATCGAAGACAATCCCGTGAGCGTTGCTTTTGAAGGGTCTCTTCCAACGGTAAAGTGGCAAAAAGAGTTTTGTCTCATTCAGTGCTTGTGCCACCTTTTTTATCTTTGTTGCTCCATTGGTTCCTGAAAGAAAGAAAGAAAGTCAGGAGGTTTTGTATGGTGCTTGACTTGGAATGGAATTCCATTCTGTCAAGCTTCTGGGTGATATCTTTGGTTTGTACTCCCCAAAACAGCGGTGTTTTTCCTGAATGCACTGGATCTTTAATAAGGTCAGACATTTGCTCCTCCATTTGCTCTGTTTCTTGCTCCATCTTTTCTTCACATATGTATTTGAAAATTTCTGCATTCAACTCTTCATCTGTCATCTGTGAAATACATGTTTCAAAATTGTTAACCTGAGGATGAAAAGAAATGTCAGATTTTAGGTCTTCATCCTCTGATCTGGTTGAAATGATTGGCTCAGGTAGATCTTCATCAAAACATTTGTGCAATGGAATCTCCAAGATCTTCATTTTGAGGATACAGAATTCCATCCCCAATTTTTGATGTATTTGGTACAAACAGCTCAGTTTCTTCCTCGTCAGAATCTGAATAATAAA